>CM059255.1:14065174-14332976 GCA_030347555.1 Lablab purpureus
TGAAAATTCGAAATATTCAGCTTTTGTAAAACAAAACTACGAATGAAAAATAATATATCAATTTCGAAATTATTAAAATTGAATTCTTTTGTAAAACAAAAGTACTGAATCGAAAATAAAATATAAAAATCTAAATTACTAAAAATTGAGTTCTTTTTGTAAAACAAAAGTAGGGATCCAAAATAAAATATCAATTTCGAAATTACAAAAAATTGTGTTCTTTTGCATAGAACAATAGTACGTATCGAGAATAAAATATAAATTTCAAAATTATGAAATATTGAGTTTCTTTTTTGTAAAACAAAACTACGAATGAAAAATAATATATCAATTTCGAAATTATTAAAAATTGAATTCTTTTTGTAAAACAAAAGTACGGATCGAAAATAAAATATAAACATCCAAATTACTATAAATTGAGTTCTCTTTGTAAAATAAAAGTACGGATCCAAAATAAAATATAAATTTTGAAATTACAAAAAATTGAGTTCTTTTGCATAAAACCAAAGTACATATCGAGAATAAAATATAAATATCCAACTTACTAAAATTTGAGTTCTTTTGTAAAACAAAAGTAGGGATCCAAAATAAAATATCAATTTCGAAATTACAAAAATTGTGTTCTTTTGCATAGAACAAAGTACGTATCGAGAATAAAATATAAATTTCAAAATTATGAAATATTGAGTTTCTTTTTGTAAAACAAAACTACGAATGAAAAATAATATATCAATTTCGAAATTATTAAAAATTGAATTCTTTTGTAAAACAAAAGTACGGATCGAAAATAAAATATAAATATCCAAATTACTATAAATTGAGTTCTCTTGGTAAAACAAAGAGGGATCCAAAATAAAATATAAATTTCGAAATTACAAAAAATTGAGTTCTTTTGCATAAAATCAATGTACATATCGAGAATAAAATATAAAAATCCAAATTACTAAAAGTTGAGTTCTTTTTGTAAAACAAAAGTAGGGATCCAAAATAAAATATCAATTTCGAAATTACAAAAAATTGTGTTCTTTTGCATAGAACAAAAGTACGTATTGAGAATAAAATATAAATTTCAAAATTATGAAATATTGAGTTTCTTTTTGTAAAACCAAACTACTGAATGAAAAATAATATATCAATTTCGAAATTATTAAAAATTGAATTCTTTTGTAAAACAAAAGTACGGATCGAAAATAAAATATAAATATCCAAATTACTATAAATTGAGTTCTCTTGGTAAAACAAAGAGGGATCCAAAATAAAATATAAATTTCGAAATTACAAAAATTGAGTTCTTTTGCATAAAACCAATGTACATATCGAGAATAAAATATAAAAATCCAAATTACTAAAATTGAGTTCTTTTGTAAAACAAAAGTAGGGATCCAAAATAAAATATCAATTTCGAAATTACAAAAATTGTGTTCTTTTGCATAGAACAAAAGTACGTATCGAGAATAAAATATAAATTTCAAAATTATGAAATATTGAGTTTCTTTTTGTAAAACAAAACTACGAATGAAAAATAATATATCAATTTCGAAATTATTAAAAATTGAATTCTTTTTGTAAAACAAAAGTACGGATCGAAAATAAAATATAAATATCCAAATTACTAAAAATTGAGTTATTTTTGTAAAACAAAAGTAGGGATCCAAAATAAAATATCAATTTCGAAATTACAAAAAGTTGAGTTCTTTTGCATAGAACAAAAGTACATATCGAGAATAAAATATAAATTTCAAAATTATGAATTATTGAGTTTCTTTTTTGTAAAACAAAACTACGAATGAAAAATAATATATCAATTTCGAATTATATTTTATTCTCGATATGTACATTGGTTTTATGCAAAAGAACTCAAATTTTTGTAATTTCGAAATTTATATTTTATTTTGGATCCCCTCTTTTGTTTTACCAAGAGAACTCAATTTATAGTAATTTGGATATTTATATTTTATTTTCGATCCGTACTTTTGTTTTACAAAAGAATTCAATTTTTAATAATTTCGAAATTGATATATTATTTTTCATTCGTAGTTTTGTTTTACAAAAAGCAACTCAATATTTCATAATTTTGAAATTTATATTTTATTCTCGATACGTACTTTTGTTCTATGCAAAAGAACACAATTTTTTGTAATTTCGAAATTGATATTTTATTTTGGATCCCTACTTTTGTTTTACAAAAAGAACTCAATTTTTAGTAATTTGGATTTTTATATTTTATTTTCGATCCTTACTTTTGTTTTACAAAAGAATTCAATTTTTAATAATTTCGAAATTGATATATTATTTTTCATTCGTAGTTTTGTTTTACAAAAAGAAACTCAATATTTCATAATTTTGAAATTTATATTTTATTCTCGATACGTACTTTTGTTCTATGCAAAAGAACACAATTTTTGTAATTTCGAAATTGATATTTTATTTTGGATCCCTACTTTTGTTTTACAAAAAGAACTCAATTTTTAGTAATTTGGATTTTTATATTTTATTCTCGATATGTACATTGGTTTTATGCAAAAGAACTCAATTTTTGTAATTTCGAAATTTATATTTTATTTTGGATCCCCTCTTTGTTTTACCAAGAGAACTCAATTTATAGTAATTTGGATATTTATATTTTATTTTCGATCCGTACTTTTGTTTTACAAAAGAATTCAATTTTTAATAATTTCGAAATTGATATATTATTTTTCATTCAGTAGTTTTGTTTTACAAAAAGAAACTCAATATTTCATAATTTTGAAATTTATATTTTATTCTCGATACGTACTTTTGTTCTATTCAAAAGAACACAATTTTTTGTAATTTCGAAATTGATATTTTATTTTGGATCCCTACTTTTGTTTTACAAAAAGAACTCAATTTTTAGTAATTTGGATTTTTATATTTTATTCTCGATATGTACATTGGTTTTATGCAAAAGAACTCAATTTTTTGTAATTTCGAAATTTATCTTTTATTTTGGATCCCTCTTTTGTTTTACCAAGAGAACTCAATTTATAGTAATTTGGATATTTATATTTTATTTTCGATCCGTACTTTTGTTCTACAAAAGAATTCAATTTTTAATAATTTCGAAATTGATATATTATTTTTCATTCGTAGTTTTGTTTTACAAAAAGAAACTCAATATTTCATAATTTTGAAATTTATATTTTATTCTCAGTACGTACTTTTGTTGTATGCAAAAGAACAAAATTTTTTGTAATTTCGAAATTGATATTTTATTTTGGATCCCTACTTTTGTTTTAGAAAAAGAACTCAATTTTTAGTAATTTGGATTTTTATATTTTATTTTCGATCCTTACTTTTGTTTTACAAAAAGAATTCAATTTTTAATAATTTCGAAATTGATATATTATTTTTCATTCGTAGTTTTGTTTTACAAAAAGAAACTCAATATTTCATAATTTTGAAATTTATATTTTATTCTCGATACGTACTTTTGTTCTATGCAAAAGAACACAATTTTTTGTAATTTCGAAATTGATATTTTATTTTGGATCCCTACTTTTGTTTTACAAAAAGAACTCAATTTTTAGTAATTTGGATTTTTATATTTTATTCTCGATATGTACATTGGTTTTATGCAAAAGAACTCAAATTTTTGTAATTTCGAAATTTATATTTTATTTTGGATCCCCTCTTTGTTTTACCAAGAGAACTCAATTTATAGTAATTTGGATATTTATATTTTATTTTCGATCCGTACTTTTGTTTTACAAAAAGAATTCAATTTTTAATAATTTCGAAATTGATATATTATTTTTCATTCGTAGTTTTGTTTTACAAAAAGCAACTCAATATTTCATAATTTTGAAATTTATATTTTATTCTCGATACGTACTTTTGTTCTATGCAAAAGAACACAATTTTTTGTAATTTCGAAATTGATATTTTATTTTGGATCCCTACTTTTGTTTTACAAAAAGAACTCACTTTTTAGTAATTTGGATTTTTATATTTTATTCTCGATATGTACATTGGTTTTATGCAAAAGAACTCAATTTTTTGTAATTTCGAAATTTATATTTTATTTTGGATCCCTCTTTGTTTTACCAAGAGAACTCAATTTATAGTAATTTGGATATTTATATTTTATTTTCGATCCGTACTTTTGTTTTACAAAAAAGAATTCAATTTTTAATAATTTCGAAATTGATATATTATTTTTCATTCGTAGTTTTGTTTTACAAAAAAGAAACTCAATATTTCATAATTTTGAAATTTAAATTTTATTCTCGATACGTACTTTTGTTCTATGCAAAAGAACACAATTTTTTGTAATTTCGAAATTGATATTTTATTTTGGATCCCTACTTTTGTTTTACAAAAAGAACTCAATTTTTAGTAATTTGGATTTTTATATTTTATTTTCGATCCTTACTTTTGTTTTACAAAAAGAATTCAATTTTTAATAATTTCGAAATTGATATATTATTTTTCATTCGTAGTTTTGTTTTACAAAAAAGAAACTCAATATTTCATAATTTTGAAATTTATATTTTATTCTCGATACGTACTTTTGTTCTATGCAAAAGAACACAATTTTTTGTAATTTCGAAATTGATATTTTATTTTGGATCCCTACTTTTGTTTTACAAAAAGAACTCAATTTTTAGTAATTTGGATTTTTATATTTTATTTTCGATCCTTACTTTTGTTTTACAAAAAGAATTCAATTTTTAATAATTTCGAAATTGATATATTATTTTTCATTCGTAGTTTTGTTTTACAAAAAAGAAACTCAATATTTCATAATTTTGAAATTTATATTTTATTCTCGATACGTACTTTTGTTCTATGCAAAAGAACACAATTTTTTGTAATTTCGAAATTGATATTTTATTTTGGATCCCTACTTTTGTTTTACAAAAAGAACTCAATTTTTAGTAATTTGGATTTTTATATTTTATTCTCGATATGTACATTGGTTTTATGCAAAAGAACTCAATTTTTTGTAATTTCGAAATTTATATTTTATTTTGGGTCCCTCTTTTGTTTTACCAAGAGAACTCAATTTATAGTAATTTGGATATTTATATTTTATTTTCGATCCGTACTTTTGTTTTACAAAAGAATTCAATTTTTAATAATTTCGAAATTGATATATTATTTTTCATTCGTAGTTTTGTTTTACAAAAAGAAACTCAATATTTCATAATTTTGAAATTTATATTTTATTCTCGATACGTACTTTTGTTCTATGCAAAAGAACAAAATTTTTTGTAATTTCGAAATTGATATTTTATTTTGGATCCCTACTTTTGTTTTACAAAAAGAACTCAATTTTTAGTAATTTGGATTTTTATATTTTATTCTCGATATGTACATTGGTTTTATGCAAAAGAACTCAAATTTTTGTAATTTCGAAATTTATATTTTATTTTGGATCCCCTCTTTGGTTTACCAAGAGAACTCAATTTATAGTAATTTGGATATTTATATTTTATTTTCGATCCAGTACTTTTGTTTTACAAAAAGAATTCAATTTTTAATAATTTCGAAATTGATATATTATTTTTCATTCGTAGTTTTGTTTTACAAAAAGCAACTCAATATTTCATAATTTTGAAATTTATATTTTATTCTCGATACGTACTTTTGTTCTATGCAAAAGAACACAATTTTTTGTAATTTCGAAATTGATATTTTATTTTGGATCCCTACTTTTGTTTTACAAAAAGAACTCAATTTTTAGTAATTTGGATTTTTATATTTTATTTTCGATCCTTACTTTTGTTTTACAAAAGAATTCAATTTTTAATAATTTCGAAATTGATATATTATTTTTCATTCGTAGTTTTGTTTTACAAAAAGAAACTCAATATTTCATAATTTTGAAATTTATATTTTATTCTCGATACGTACTTTTGTTCTATGCAAAAGAACACAATTTTTGTAATTTCGAAATTGATATTTTATTTTGGATCCCTACTTTTGTTTTACAAAAAGAACTCAATTTTTAGTAATTTGGATTTTTATATTTTATTCTCGATATGTACATTGGTTTTATGCAAAAGAACTCAATTTTTTGTAATTTCGAAATTTATATTTTATTTTGGATCCCTCTTTTGTTTTACCAAGAGAACTCAATTTATAGTAATTTGGATATTTATATTTTATTTTCGATCCGTACTTTTGTTTTACAAAAAGAATTCAATTTTTAATAATTTCGAAATTGATATATTATTTTTCATTCGTAGTTTTGTTTTACAAAAAGAAACTCAATATTTCATAATTTTGAAATTTATATTTTATTCTCGATACGTACTTTTGTTCTATTCAAAAGAACACAATTTTTTGTAATTTCGAAATTGATATTTTATTTTGGATCCCTACTTTTGTTTTACAAAAAGAACTCAATTTTTAGTAATTTGGATTTTTATATTTTATTCTCGATATGTACATTGGTTTTATGCAAAAGAACTCAATTTTTGTAATTTCGAAATTTATCTTTTATTTTGGATCCCCTCTTTGTTTTACCAAGAGAACTCAATTTATAGTAATTTGGATATTTATATTTTATTTTCGATCCGTACTTTTATTCTACAAAAAGAATTCAATTTTTAATAATTTCGAAATTGATATATTATTTTTCATTCGTAGTTTTGTTTTACAAAAAGAAACTCAATATTTCATAATTTTGAAATTTATATTTTATTCTCAGTACGTACTTTTGTTGTATGCAAAAGAACAAAATTTTTTGTAATTTCGAAATTGATATTTTATTTTGGATCCCTACTTTTGTTTTAGAAAAAGAACTCAATTTTTAGTAATTTGGATTTTTATATTTTATTTTCGATCCTTACTTTTGTTTTACAAAAAGAATTCAATTTTTAATAATTTCGAAATTGATATATTATTTTTCATTCGTAGTTTTGTTTTACAAAAAGAAACTCAATATTTCATAATTTTGAAATTTATATTTTATTCTCGATACGTACTTTTGTTCTATGCAAAAGAACACAATTTTTTGTAATTTCGAAATTGATATTTTATTTTGGATCCCTACTTTTGTTTTACAAAAAGAACTCAATTTTTAGTAATTTGGATTTTTATATTTTATTCTCGATATGTACATTGGTTTTATGCAAAAGAATTCAATTTTTTGTAATTTCGAAATTTATATTTTATTTTGGATCCCCTCTTTTGTTTTACCAAGAGAACTCAATTTATAGTAATTTGGATATTTATATTTTATTTTCGATCCGTACTTTTAATTTACAAAAAGAATTCAATTTTTAATAATTTCGAAATTGATATATTATTTTTCATTCGTAGTTTTGTTTTACAAAAAAGAAACTCAATATTTCATAATTTTGAAATTTATATTTTATTCTCGATACGTACTTTTGTTCTATTCAAAAGAACACAATTTTTTGTAATTTCGAAATTGATATTTTATTTTGGATCCCTACTTTTGTTTTACAAAAAGAACTCAATTTTTAGTAATTTGGATTTTTATATTTTATTCTCGATATGTACATTGGTTTTATGCAAAAGAATTCAATTTTTTGTAATTTCGAAATTTATATTTTATTTTGGATCCCCTCTTTTGTTTTACCAAGAGAACTCAATTTATAGTAATTTGGATATTTATATTTTATTTTCGATCCGTACTTTTGTTTTACAAAAAGAATTCAATTTTTAATAATTTCGAAAGTGATATATTATTTTTCATTCGTAGTTTTGTTTTACAAAAAGAAACTCAATATTTCATAATTTTGAAATTTATATTTTATTTTCGATACGTACTTTTGTTGTATGCAAAAGAACAAAATTTTTGTAATTTCGAAATTGATATTTTATTTTGGATCCCTACTTTTGTTTTACAAAAAGAACTCAATTTTTAGTAATTTGGATTTTTATATTTTATTCTCGATATGTACATTGGTTTTATGCAAAAGAACTCAAATTTTTGTAATTTCGAAATTTATATTTTATTTTGGATCCCCTCTTTGTTTTACCAAGAGAACTCAATTTATAGTAATTTGGATATTTATATTTTATTTTCGATCCGTACTTTTGTTTTACAAAAAGAATTCAATTTTTAATAATTTCGAAATTGATATATTATTTTTCATTCGTAGTTTTGTTTTACAAAAAAGAAACTCAATATTTCATAATTTTGAAATTTATATTTTATTCTCGATACGTACTTTTGTTCTATTCAAAAGAACACAATTTTTTGTAATTTCGAAATTGATATTTTATTTTGGATCCCTACTTTTGTTTTACAAAAAGAACTCAATTTTTAGTAATTTGGATTTTTATATTTTATTCTCGATATGTACATTGGTTTTATGCAAAAGAACTCAATTTTTTGTAATTTCGAAATTTATCTTTTATTTTGGATCCCTCTTTTGTTTTACCAAGAGAACTCAATTTATAGTAATTTGGATATTTATATTTTATTTTCGATCCGTACTTTTGTTCTACAAAAGAATTCAATTTTTAATAATTTCGAAATTGATATATTATTTTTCATTCGTAGTTTTGTTTTACAAAAAGAAACTCAATATTTCATAATTTTGAAATTTATATTTTATTCTCGGTACGTACTTTTGTTGTATGCAAAAGAACAAAATTTTTGTAATTTCGAAATTGATATTTTATTTTGGATCCCTACTTTTGTTTTAGAAAAAGAACTCAATTTTTAGTAATTTGGATTTTTATATTTTATTTTCGATCCTTACTTTTGTTTTACAAAAGAATTCAATTTTTAATAATTTCGAAATTGATATATTATTTTTCATTCGTAGTTTTGTTTTACAAAAAGAAACTCAATATTTCATAATTTTGAAATTTATATTTTATTCTCGATACGTACTTTTGTTCTATGCAAAAGAACACAATTTTTGTAATTTCGAAATTGATATTTTATTTTGGATCCCTACTTTTGTTTTACAAAAAGAACTCAATTTTTAGTAATTTGGATTTTTATATTTTATTCTCGATATGTACATTGGTTTTATGCAAAAGAATTCAATTTTTGTAATTTCGAAATTTATATTTTATTTTGGATCCCCTCTTTTGTTTTACCAAGAGAACTCAATTTATAGTAATTTGGATATTTATATTTTATTTTCGATCCGTACTTTTAATTTACAAAAAGAATTCAATTTTTAATAATTTCGAAATTGATATATTATTTTTCATTCGTAGTTTTGTTTTACAAAAAGAAACTCAATATTTCATAATTTTGAAATTTATATTTTATTCTCGATACGTACTTTTGTTCTATGCAAAAGAACACAATTTTTGTAATTTCGAAATTGATATTTTATTTTGGATCCCTACTTTTGTTTTACAAAAAGAACTCAATTTTTAGTAATTTGGATTTTTATATTTTATTCTCGATATGTACATTGGTTTTATGCAAAAGAACTCAATTTTTTGTAATTTCGAAATTTATCTTTTATTTTGGATCCCCTCTTTTGTTTTACCAAGAGAACTCAATTTATAGTAATTTGGATATTTATATTTTATTTTCGATCCGTACTTTTGTTCTACAAAAAGAATTCAATTTTTAATAATTTCGAAAGTGATATATTATTTTTCATTCGTAGTTTTGTTTTACAAAAAAGAAACTCAATATTTCATAATTTTGAAATTTATATTTTATTTTCGGTACGTACTTTTGTTGTATGCAAAAGAACAAAATTTTTTGTAATTTCGAAATTGATATTTTATTTTGGATCCCTACTTTTGTTTTACAAAAAGAACTCAATTTTTAGTAATTTGGATTTTTATATTTTATTCTCGATATGTACATTGGTTTTATGCAAAAGAACTCAAATTTTTGTAATTTCGAAATTTATATTTTATTTTGGATCCCCTCTTTTGTTTTACCAAGAGAACTCAATTTATAGTAATTTGGATATTTATATTTTATTTTCGATCCGTACTTTTGTTTTACAAAAATAATTCAATTTTTAATAATTTCGAAATTGATATATTATTTTTCATTCGTAGTTTTGTTTTACAAAAAAGCAACTCAATATTTCATAATTTTGAAATTTATATTTTATTCTCGATACGTACTTTTGTTCTATGCAAAAGAACACAATTTTTTGTAATTTCGAAATTGATATTTTATTTTGGATCCCTACTTTTGTTTTACAAAAGAACTCAATTTTTAGTAATTTGGATTTTTATATTTTATTCTCGATATGTACATTGGTTTTATGCAAAAGAACTCAATTTTTTGTAATTTCGAAATTTATATTTTATTTTGGATCCCCTCTTTTGTTTTACCAAGAGAACTCAATTTATAGTAATTTGGATATTTATATTTTATTTTCGATCCGTACTTTTGTTTTACAAAAGAATTCAATTTTTAATAATTTCGAAATTGATATATTATTTTTCATTCGTAGTTTTGTTTTACAAAAAGAAACTCAATAATTCATAATTTCGAAATTTATATTTTATTCTCGATATGTACTTTTGTTCTATGCAAAAGAACTCAACTTTTGTAATTTCGAAATTGATATTTTATTTTGGATCCCTACTTTTGTTTTACAAAAATAACTCAATTTTTAGTAATTTGGATATTTATATTTTATTTTCGATCCGTACTTTTGTTTTACAAAAAGAATTCAATTTTTAATAATTTCGAAATTGATATATTATTTTTCATTCGTAGTTTTGTTTTACAAAAAGAAACTCAATATTTCATAATTTTGAAATTTATATTTTATTCTCGATACGTACTTTTGTTCTATGCAAAAGAACACAATTTTTTGTAATTTCGAAATTGATATTTTATTTTGGATCCCTACTTTTGTTTTACAAAAAGAACTCAATTTTTAGTAATTTGGATTTTTATATTTTATTCTCGATATGTACATTGGTTTTATGCAAAAGAACTCAATTTTTTGTAATTTCGAAATTGATATTTTATTTTGGATCCCTACTTTTGTTTTACAAAAAGAACTCAAATTTTAGTAAGTTGGATATTTATATTTTATTCTCGATATGTACTTTGGTTTTATGCAAAAGAACTCAATTTTTTGTAATTTCAAAATTTATATTTTATTTTGGATCCGTACTTTTATTTTACAAAGAGAACTCAATTTATAGTAATTTGGATATTTATATTTTATTTTCGATCCGTACTTTTGTTTTACAAAAAGAATTCAATTTTTAATAATTTCGAAATTGATATATTATTTTTCATTCGTAGTTTTGTTTTACAAAAGAAACTCAATAATTCATAATTTCGAAATTTATATTTTATTCTCGATATGTACTTTTGTTCTATGCAAAAGAACTCAACTTTTGTAATTTCGAAATTGATATTTTATTTTGGATCCCTACTTTTGTTTTACAAAAATAACTCAATTTTTAGTAATTTGGATATTTATATTTTATTTTCGATCCGTACTTTTGTTTTACAAAAAGAATGCAATTTTTAATAATTTCGAAATTGATATATTATTTTTCATTCGTAGTTTTGTTTTACAAAAAAGAAACTCAATATTTCATAATTTTGAAATTTCTATTTTATTCTCGATACGTACTTTTGTTCTATGCAAAAGAACACAATTTTTTGTAATTTCGAAATTGATATTTTATTTTGGATCCCTACTTTTGTTTTACAAAAAGAACTCAATTTTTAGTAATTTGGATTTTTATATTTTATTTTCGATCCTTACTTTTTTGTTTTACAAAAGAATTCAATTTTTAATAATTTCGAAATTGATATATTATTTTTCATTCGTAGTTTTGTTTTACAAAAAGAAACTCAATATTTCATAATTTTGAAATTTATATTTTATTCTCGATACGTACTTTTGTTCTATGCAAAAGAACACAATTTTTGTAATTTCGAAATTGATATTTTATTTTGGATCCCTACTTTTGTTTTACAAAAAGAACTCAATTTTTAGTAATTTGGATTTGTATATTTTATTCTCGATATGTACATTGGTTTTATGCAAAAGAACTCAATTTTTTGTAATTTCGAAATTTATATTTTATTTTGGATCCCCTCTTTTGTTTTACCAAGAGAACTCAATTTATAGTAATTTGGATATTTATATTTTATTTTCGATCCGTACTTTTGTTTTACAAAAAGAATTCAATTTTTAATAATTTCGAAATTGATATATTATTTTTCATTCGTACTTTTGTTTTACAAAAAGAAACTCAATATTTCATAATTTTGAAATTTATATTTTATTCTCGATACGTACTTTTGTTCTATGCAAAAGAACACAATTTTTTGTAATTTCGAAATTGATATTTTATTTTGGATCCCTACTTTTGTTTTACAAAAAGAACTCAATTTTTAGTAATTAGGATTTTTATATTTTATTCTCGATATGTACATTGGTTTTATGCAAAAAAACTCAATTTTTTGTAATTTCGAAATTTATATTTTATTTTGGATCCCCTCTTTTGTTTTACCAAGAGAACTCAATTTATAGTAATTTGGATATTTATATTTTATTTTCGATCCGTACTTTTGTTTTACAAAAGAATTCAATTTTTAATAATTTCGAAATTGATATATTATTTTTCATTCGTAGTTTTGTTTTACAAAAGAAACTCAATATTTCATAATTTTGAAATTTATATTTTATTCTCGATACGTACTTTTGTTCTATGCAAAAGAACAAAATTTTTGTAATTTCGAAATTGATATTTTATTTTAGATCCCTACTTTTGTTTTACAAAAAGAACTCAATTTTTAGTAATTTGGATTTTTATATTTTATTCTCGATATGTACATTGGTTTTATGCAAAAGAACTCAAATTTTTGTAATTTCGAAATTTATATTTTATTTTGGATCCCTCTTTTGTTTTACCAAGAGAACTCAATTTATAGTAATTTGGATATTTATATTTTATTTTCGATCCGTACTTTTGTTTTACAAAAAGAATTCAATTTTTAATAATTTCGAAATTGATATATTATTTTTCATTCGTAGTTTTGTTTTACAAAAAGCAACTCAATATTTCATAATTTTGAAATTTATATTTTATTCTCGATACATACTTTTGTTCTATGCAAAAGAACACAATTTTTGTAATTTCGAAATTGATATTTTATTTTGGATCCCTACTTTTGTTTTACAAAAGAACTCAATTTTTAGTAATTTGGATTTTTATATTTTATTCTTGATATGTACATTGGTTTTATGCAAAAGAACTCAATTTTTTGTAATTTCGAAATTTATATTTTATTTTGGATCCCTCTTTTGTTTTACCAAGAGAACTCAATTTATAGTAATTTGGATATTTATATTTTATTTTCGATCCAGTACTTTTGTTTTACAAAAGAATTCAATTTTTAATAATTTCGAAATTGATATATTATTTTTCATTCGTACTTTTGTTTTACAAAAAGAAACTCAATATTTCATAATTTTGAAATTTATATTTTATTCTCGATACATACTTTTGTTCTATGCAAAAGAACACAATTTTTTGTAATTTCGAAATTGATATTTTATTTTGGATCCCTACTTTTGTTTTACAAAAAGAACTCAATTTTTAGTAATTTGGATTTTTATATTTTATTTTCGATCCCTAATTTTGTTTTACAAAAAGAATTCAATTTTTAATAATTTCGAAATTGATATATTATTTTTCATTCGTAGTTTTGTTTTACAAAAAGAAACTCAATATTTCATAATTTTGAAATTTATATTTTATTCTCGATACGTACTTTTGTTCTATGCAAAAGAACACAATTTTTGTAATTTCGAAATTGATATTTTATTTTGGATCCCTACTTTTGTTTTACAAAAAGAACTCAATTTTTAGTAATTTGGATTTTTATATTTTATTTTCGATCCTTACTTTTTTGTTTTACAAAAAGAATTCAATTTTTAATAATTTCGAAATTGATATATTATTTTTCATTCAGTAGTTTTGTTTTACAAAAAGAAACTCAATATTTCATAATTTTGAAATTTATATTTTATTCTCGATACGTACTTTTGTTCTATGCAAAAGAACACAATTTTTGTAATTTCGAAATTGATATTTTATTTTGGATCCCTACTTTTGTTTTACAAAAGAACTCAATTTTTAGTAATTTGGATTTTTATATTTTATTCTCGATATGTACATTGGTTTTATGCAAAAGAACTCAATTTTTGTAATTTCGAAATTTATATTTTATTTTGGATCCCTCTTTTGTTTTACCAAGAGAACTCAATTTATAGTAATTTGGATATTTATATTTTATTTTCGATCCAGTACTTTTGTTTTACAAAAAGAATTCAATTTTTAATAATTTCGAAATTGATATATTATTTTTCATTCGTAGTTTTGTTTTACAAAAAAGAAACTCAATATTTCATAATTTTGAAATTTATATTTTATTCTCGATACGTACTTTTGTTCTATGCAAAAGAACACAATTTTTTGTAATTTCAAAATTGATATTTTATTTTGGATCCCTACTTTTGTTTTACAAAAAGAACTCAATTTTTAGTAATTAGGATTTTTATATTTTATTCTCGATATGTACATTGGTTTTATGCAAAAGAACTCAATTTTTTGTAATTTCGAAATTTATATTTTATTTTGGATCCCCTCTTTTGTTTTACCAAGAGAACTCAATTTATAGTAATTTGGATATTTATATTTTATTTTCGATCCAGTACTTTTGTTTTACAAAAGAATTCAATTTTTAATAATTTCGAAATTGATATATTATTTTTCATTCGTAGTTTTGTTTTACAAAAAAGAAACTCAATATTTCATAATTTTGAAATTTATATTTTATTCTCGATACGTACTTTTGTTCTATGCAAAAGAACAAAATTTTTTGTAATTTCGAAATTGATATTTTATTTTGGATCCCTACTTTTGTTTTACAAAAAGAACTCAATTTTTAGTAATTTGGATTTTTATATTTTATTCTCGATATGTACATTGGTTTTATGCAAAAGAACTCAAATTTTTGTAATTTCGAAATTTATATTTTATTTTGGATCCCCTCTTTTGTTTTACCAAGAGAACTCAATTTATAGTAATTTGGATATTTATATTTTATTTTCGATCCGTACTTTTGTTTTACAAAAAGAATTCAATTTTTAATAATTTCGAAATTGATATATTATTTTTCATTCGTAGTTTTGTTTTACAAAAAAGCAACTCAATATTTCATAATTTTGAAATTTATATTTTATTCTCGATACATACTTTTGTTCTATGCAAAAGAACACAATTTTTTGTAATTTCGAAATTGATATTTTATTTTGGATCCCTACTTTTGTTTTACAAAAAGAACTCAATTTTTAGTAATTTGGATTTTTATATTTTATTCTTGATATGTACATTGGTTTTATGCAAAAGAACTCAATTTTTTGTAATTTCGAAATTTATATTTTATTTTGGATCCCCTCTTTTGTTTTACCAAGAGAACTCAATTTATAGTAATTTGGATATTTATATTTTATTTTCGATCCAGTACTTTTGTTTTACAAAAGAATTCAATTTTTAATAATTTCGAAATTGATATATTATTTTTCATTCGTACTTTTGTTTTACAAAAAAGAAACTCAATATTTCATAATTTTGAAATTTATATTTTATTCTCGATACATACTTTTGTTCTATGCAAAAGAACACAATTTTTTGTAATTTCGAAATTGATATTTTATTTTGGATCCCTACTTTTGTTTTACAAAAAGAACTCAATTTTTAGTAATTTGGATTTTTATATTTTATTCTCGATATGTACATTGGTTTTATGCAAAAGAACTCAAATTTTTGTAATTTCGAAATTTATATTTTATTTTGGATCCCCTCTTTTGTTTTACCAAGAGAACTCAATTTATAGTAATTTGGATATTTATATTTTATTTTCGATCCGTACTTTTGTTTTACAAAAAGAATTCAATTTTTAATAATTTCGAAATTGATATATTATTTTTCATTCGTAGTTTTGTTTTACAAAAAAGCAACTCAATATTTCATAATTTTGAAATTTATATTTTATTCTCGATACGTACTTTTGTTCTATGCAAAAGAACACAATTTTTTGTAATTTCGAAATTGATATTTTATTTTGGATCCCTACTTTTGTTTCACAAAAAGAACTCAATTTTTAGTAATTTGGATTTTTATATTTTATTTTCGATCCCTAATTTTGTTTTACAAAAAGAATTCAATTTTTAATAATTTCGAAATTGATATATTATTTTTCATTCGTAGTTTTGTTTTACAAAAAGAAACTCAATATTTCATAATTTTGAAATTTATATTTTATTCTCGATACGTACTTTTGTTCTATGCAAAAGAACACAATTTTTGTAATTTCGAAATTGATATTTTATTTTGGATCCCTACTTTTGTTTTACAAAAGAACTCAATTTTTAGTAATTTGGATTTTTATATTTTATTCTCGATATGTACATTGGTTTTATGCAAAAGAACTCAATTTTTTGTAATTTCGAAATTTATATTTTATTTTGGATCCCCTCTTTTGTTTTACCAAGAGAACTCAATTTATAGTAATTTGGATATTTATATTTTATTTTCGATCCGTACTTTTGTTTTACAAAAGAATTCAATTTTTAATAATTTCGAAATTGATATATTATTTTTCATTCAGTAGTTTTGTTTTACAAAAAGAAACTCAATAATTCATAATTTTGAAATTTATATTTTATTCTCGATATGTACTTTTGTTCTATGCAAAAGAACTCAACTTTTGTAATTTCGAAATTGATATTTTATTTTGGATCCCTACTTTTTGTTTTACAAAAATAACTCAATTTTTAGTAATTTGGATATTTATATTTTATTCTCGATATGTACATTGGTTTTATGCAAAAGAACTCAATTTTTTGTAATTTCGAAATTTATATTTTATTTTGGATCCCCTCTTTTGTTTTACCAAGAGAACTCAATTTATAGTAATTTGGATATTTATATTTTATTTTCGATCCAGTACTTTTGTTTTACAAAAAGAATTCAATTTTTAATAATTTCGAAATTGATATATTATTTTTCATTCAGTACTTTTGTTTTACAAAAAGAAACTCAATATTTCATAATTTTGAAATTTATATTTTATTCTCGATACGTACTTTTGTTCTATGCAAAAGAACACAATTTTTGTAATTTTGAAATTGATATTTTATTTTGGATCCCTACTTTTGTTTTACAAAAAGAACTCAATTTTTAGTAATTTGGATTTTTATATTTTATTTTCGATCCTTACTTTTGTTTTACAAAAAGAATTCAATTTTTAATAATTTCGAAATTGATATATTATTTTTCATTCAGTAGTTTTGTTTTACAAAAAGAAACTCAATATTTCATAATTTTGAAATTTATATTTTATTCTCGATACGTACTTTTGTTCTATGCAAAAGAACACAATTTTTTGTAATTTCGAAATTGATATTTTATTTTGGATCCCTACTTTTGTTTTACAAAAGAACTCAATTTTTAGTAATTTGGATTTTTATATTTTATTCTCGATATGTACATTGGTTTTATGCAAAAGAACTCAATTTTTTGTAATTTCGAAATTTATATTTTATTTTGGATCCCCTCTTTTGTTTTACCAAGAGAACTCAATTTATAGTAATTTGGATATTTATATTTTATTTTCGATCCGTACTTTTGTTTTACAAAAAGAATTCAATTTTTAATAATTTCGAAATTCATATATTATTTTTCATTCGTACTTTTGTTTTACAAAAAAGAAACTCAATATTTCATAATTTTGAAATTTATATTTTATTCTCGATACGTACTTTTGTTCTATTCAAAAGAACACAATTTTTTGTAATTTCGAAATTGATATTTTATTTTGGATCCCTACTTTTGTTTTACAAAAAGAACTCAATTTTTAGTAATTTGGATTTTTATATTTTATTCTCGATATGTACATTGGTTTTATGCAAAAGAACTCAATTTTTTGTAATTTCGAAATTTATATTTTATTTTGGATCCCTCTTTTGTTTTACCAAGAGAACTCAATTTATAGTAATTTGGATATTTATATTTTATTTTCGATCCGTACTTTTGTTTTACAAAAAGAATTCAATTTTTAATAATTTTGAAATTGATATATTATTTTTCATTCGTAGTTTTGTTTTACAAAAAATAAACTCAATATTTCATAATTTTGAAATTTATATTTTATTCTCGATACGTACTTTTGTTCTATGCAAAAGAACAAAATTTTTTGTAATTTCGAAATTGATATTTTATTTTGGATCCCTACTTTTGTTTTACAAAAAGAACTCAATTTTTAGTAATTTGGATTTTTATATTTTATTCTCGATATGTACATTGGTTTTATGCAAAAGAACTCAAATTTTTGTAATTTCGAAATTTATATTTTATTTTGGATCCCTCTTTTGTTTTACCAAGAGAACTCAATTTATAGTAATTTGGATATTTATATTTTATTTTCGATCCGTACTTTTGTTTTACAAAAAGAATTCAATTTTTAATAATTTCGAAATTGATATATTATTTTTCATTCGTAGTTTTGTTTTACAAAAAAGCAACTCAATATTTCATAATTTTGAAATTTATATTTTATTCTCGATACGTACTTTTGTTCTATGCAAAAGAACACAATTTTTTGTAATTTCGAAATTGATATTTTATTTTGGATCCGTACTTTTATTTTACAAAGAGAACTCAATTTATAGTAATTTGGATATTTATATTTTATTTTCGATCCGTACTTTTGTTTTACAAAAAGAATTCAATTTTTAATAATTTCGAAATTGATATTTTATTTTCGATTCCTACTTTTGTTTTACAAAAAGAACTCAATTTTTAGTAATTTGGATTTTTATATTTTATTCTCGATATGTACATTGGTTTTATGCAAAAGAACTCAATTTTTTGTAATTTCGAAATTGATATTTTATTTTGGATCCCTACTTTTGTTTTACAAAAAGAACTCAAATTTTAGTAAGTTGGATATTTATATTTTATTCTCGATATGTACTTTGGTTTTATGCAAAAGAACTCAATTTTTGTAATTTCGAAATTGATATTTTATTTTGGATCCTACCGTACTTTTATTTTACAAAGAGAACTCAATTTATAGTAATTTGGATATTTATATTTTATTTTCGATCCGTACTTTTGTTTTACAAAAAGAATTCAATTTTTAATAATTTCGAAATTGATATATTATTTTTCATTCGTAGTTTATTTTTACAAAAAAGAAACTCAATAATTCATAATTTCGAAATTTATATTTTATTCTCGATATGTACTTTTGTTCTATGCAAAAGAACTCAACTTTTTGTAATTTCGAAATTGATATTTTATTTTGGATCCCTACTTTTGTTTTACAAAAATAACTCAATTTATAGTAATTTGGATATTTATATTTTATTTTCGATCCGTACTTTTGTTTTACAAAAAGAATTCAATTTTTAATAATTTCGAAATTGATATATTATTTTTCATTCGTACTTTTGTTTTACAAAAAAGAAACTCAATATTTCATAATTTTGAAATTTATATTTTATTCTCGATACGTACTTTTGTTCTATGCAAAAGAACACAATTTTTTGTAATTTCGAAATTGATATTTTATTTTCGATCCCTACTTTTGTTTTACAAAAAGAACTCAATTTTTAGTAATTTGGATTTTTATATTTTATTCTCGATATGTACATTGGTTTTATGCAAAAGAACTCAATTTTTTGTAATTTCGAAATTGATATTTTATTTTGGATCTCTACTTTTGTTTTACAAAAAGAACTCAAATTTTAGTAAGTTGGATATTTATATTTTATTCTCGATATGTACTTTGGTTTTATGCAAAAGAACTCAATTTTTTGTAATTTCGAAATTTATATTTTATTTTGGATCCGTACTTTTATTTTACAAAGAGAACTCAATTTATAGTAATTTGGATATTTATATTTTATTTTCGATCCGTACTTTTGTTTTACAAAAGAATTCAATTTTTAATAATTTCGAAATTGATATATTATTTTTCATTCGTAGTTTTGTTTTACAAAAAGAAACTCAATATTTCATAATTTTGAAATTTATATTTTATTCTCGATACGTACTTTTGTTCTATGCAAAAGAACAAAATTTTTGTAATTTCGAAATTGATATTTTATTTTGGATCCCTACTTTTGTTTTACAAAAGAACTCAATTTTTAGTAATTTGGATTTTTATATTTTATTCTCGATATGTACATTGGTTTTATGCAAAAGAACTCAAATTTTTGTAATTTCGAAATTTATATTTTATTTTGGATCCCTCTTTTGTTTTACCAAGAGAACTCAATTTATAGTAATTTGGATATTTATATTTTATTTTCGATCCAGTACTTTTGTTTTACAAAAAGAATTCAATTTTTAATAATTTCGAAATTGATATATTATTTTTCATTCGTAGTTTTGTTTTACAAAAAGCAACTCAATATTTCATAATTTTGAAATTTATATTTTATTCTCGATACGTACTTTTGTTCTATGCAAAAGAACACAATTTTTTGTAATTTCGAAATTGATATTTTATTTTGGATCCCTACTTTTGTTTTACAAAAAGAACTCAATTTTTAGTAATTTGGATATTTATATTTTATTTTCGATCCGTACTTTTGTTTTACAAAAAGAATTCAATTTTTAATAATTTCGAAATTCATATATTATTTTTCATTCGTACTTTTGTTTTACAAAAAAGAAACTCAATATTTCATAATTTTGAAATTTATATTTTATTCTCGATACGTACTTTTGTTCTATGCAAAAGAACACAATTTTTGTAATTTCGAAATTGATATTTTATTTTGGATCCCTACTTTTGTTTTACAAAAGAACTCAATTTTTAGTAATTTGGATTTTTATATTTTATTCTCGATATGTACATTGGTTTTATGCAAAAGAACTCAATTTTTTGTAATTTCGAAATTTATATTTTATTTTGGATCCCCTCTTTTGTTTTACCAAGAGAACTCAATTTATAGTAATTTGGATATTTATATTTTATTTTCGATCCGTACTTTTGTTTTACAAAAAGAATTCAATTTTTAATAATTTCGAAATTCATATATTATTTTTCATTCGTACTTTTGTTTTACAAAAAGAAACTCAATATTTCATAATTTTGAAATTTATATTTTATTCTCGATACGTACTTTTGTTCTATGCAAAAGAACACAATTTTTGTAATTTCGAAATTGATATTTTATTTTGGATCCCTACTTTTGTTTTACAAAAAGAACTCAATTTTTAGTAATTTGGATTTTTATATTTTATTCTCGATATGTACATTGGTTTTATGCAAAAGAACTCAATTTTTTGTAATTTCGAAATTTATATTTTATTTTGGATCCCCTCTTTGTTTTACCAAGAGAACTCAATTTATAGTAATTTGGATATTTATATTTTATTTTCGATCCAGTACTTTTGTTTTACAAAAAGAATTCAATTTTTAATAATTTCGAAATTCATATATTATTTTTCATTCAGTACTTTTGTTTTACAAAAAGAAACTCAATATTTCATAATTTTGAAATTTATATTTTATTCTCGATACGTACTTTTGTTCTATGCAAAAGAACACAATTTTTGTAATTTCGAAATTTATATTTTATTTTGGATCCCTCTTTTGTTTTACCAAGAGAACTCAATTTATAGTAATTTGGATATTTATATTTTATTTTCGATCCGTACTTTTGTTTTACAAAAGAATTCAATTTTTAATAATTTCGAAATTGATATATTATTTTTCATTCAGTACTTTTGTTTTACAAAAAGAAACTCAATATTTCATAATTTTGAAATTTATATTTTATTCTCGATACGTACTTTTGTTCTATGCAAAAGAACACAATTTTTTGTAATTTCGAAATTGATATTTTATTTTGGATCCCTACTTTTGTTTTACAAAAAGAACTCAATTTTTAGTAATTTGGATTTTTATATTTTATTTTCGATCCTTACTTTTGTTTTACAAAAAGAATTCAATTTTTAATAATTTCGAAATTGATATATTATTTTTCATTCGTAGTTTTGTTTTACAAAAAAGAAACTCAATATTTCATAATTTTGAAATTTATATTTTATTCTCGATACGTACTTTTGTTCTATGCAAAAGAACACAATTTTTTGTAATTTCGAAATTGATATTTTATTTTGGATCCCTACTTTTGTTTTACAAAAAGAACTCAATTTTTAGTAATTTGGATTTTTATATTTTATTCTCGATATGTACATTGGTTTTATGCAAAAGAACTCAATTTTTTGTAATTTCGAAATTGATATTTTATTTTGGATCCCTACTTTTGTTTTACAAAAAGAACTCAAATTTTAGTAAGTTGGATATTTATATTTTATTCTCGATATGTACTTTGGTTTTATGCAAAAGAACTCAATTTTTTGTAATTTCGAAATTTATATTTTATTTTGGATCCGTACTTTTATTTTACAAACAGAACTCAATTTATAGTAATTTGGATATTTATATTTTATTTTCGATCCGTACTTTTGTTTTACAAAAAGAATTCAATTTTTAATAATTTCGAAATTGATATATTATTTTTCATTCGTAGTTTTGTTTTACAAAAAGAAACTCAATAATTCATAATTTTGAAATTTATATTTTATTCTCGATATGTACTTTTGTTCTATGCAAAAGAACTCAACTTTTGTAATTTCGAAATTGATATTTTATTTTGGATCCCTACTTTTTGTTTTACAAAAATAACTCAATTTTTAGTAATTTGGATATTTATATTTTATTCTCGATATGTACATTGGTTTTATGCAAAAGAACTCAATTTTTTGTAATTTCAAAATTTATATTTTATTTTGGATCCCTCTTTGTTTTACCAATTGAACTCAATTTATAGTAATTTGGATATTTATATTTTATTTTCGATCCGTACTTTTGTTTTACAAAAGAATTCAATTTTTAATAATTTCGAAATTGATATATTATTTTTCATTCAGTACTTTTGTTTTACAAAAAGAAACTCAATATTTCATAATTTTGAAATTTATATTTTATTCTCGATACGTACTTTTGTTCTATGCAAAAGAACACAATTTTTGTAATTTCGAAATTGATATTTTATTTTGGATCCCTACTTTTGTTTTACAAAAAGAACTCAATTTTTAGTAATTTGGATTTTTATATTTTATTTTCGATCCTTACTTTTGTTTTACAAAAGAATTCAATTTTTAATAATTTCGAAATTGATATATTATTTTTCATTCGTAGTTTTGTTTTACAAAAAGAAACTCAATATTTCATAATTTTGAAATTTATATTTTATTCTCGATACGTACTTTTGTTCTATGCAAAAGAACACAATTTTTTGTAATTTCGAAATTGATATTTTATTTTGGATCCCTACTTTTGTTTTACAAAAAGAACTCAATTTTTAGTAATTTGGATTTTTATATTTTATTCTCGATATGTACATTGGTTTTATGCAAAAGAACTCAATTTTTTGTAATTTCGAAATTGATATTTTATTTTGGATCCCTACTTTTGTTTTACAAAAGAACTCAAATTTTAGTAAGTTGGATATTTATATTTTATTCTCGATATGTACTTTGGTTTTATGCAAAAGAACTCAATTTTTTGTAATTTCGAAATTTATATTTTATTTTGGATCCGTACTTTTATTTTACAAACAGAACTCAATTTATAGTAATTTGGATATTTATATTTTATTTTCGATCCGTACTTTTGTTTTACAAAAAGAATTCAATTTTTAATAATTTCGAAATTGATATATTATTTTTCATTCGTAGTTTTGTTTTACAAAAAAGAAACTCAATATTTCATAATTTTGAAATTTATATTTTATTCTCGATATGTACTTTTGTTCTATGCAAAAGAACTCAACTTTTTGTAATTTCGAAATTGATATTTTATTTTGGATCCCTACTTTTTGTTTTACAAAAATAACTCAATTTTTAGTAATTTGGATATTTATATTTTATTCTCGATATGTACATTGGTTTTATGCAAAAGAACTCAATTTTTTGTAATTTCAAAATTTATATTTTATTTTGGATCCCCTCTTTTGTTTTACCAATTGAACTCAATTTATAGTAATTTGGATATTTATATTTTATTTTCGATCCGTACTTTTGTTTTACAAAAAGAATTCAATTTTTAATAATTTCGAAATTGATATATTATTTTTCATTCGTACTTTTGTTTTACAAAAAGAAACTCAATATTTCATAATTTTGAAATTTATATTTTATTCTCGATACGTACTTTTGTTCTATGCAAAAGAACACAATTTTTGTAATTTCGAAATTGATATTTTATTTTGGATCCCTACTTTTGTTTTACAAAAAGAACTCAATTTTTAGTAATTTGGATTTTTATATTTTATTTTCGATCCTTACTTTTGTTTTACAAAAAGAATTCAATTTTTAATAATTTCGAAATTGATATATTATTTTTCATTCGTAGTTTTGTTTTACAAAAAGAAACTCAATATTTCATAATTTTGAAATTTATATTTTATTCTCGATCACGTACTTTTGTTCTATGCAAAAGAACACAATTTTTGTAATTTCGAAATTGATATTTTATTTTGGATCCCTACTTTTGTTTTACAAAAAGAACTCAATTTTTAGTAATTTGGATTTTTATATTTTATTCTCGATATGTACATTGGTTTTATGCAAAAGAACTCAATTTTTTGTAATTTCGAAATTGATATTTTATTTTGGATCCCTACTTTTGTTTTACAAAAAGAACTCAAATTTTAGTAAGTTGGATATTTATATTTTATTCTCGATATGTACTTTGGTTTTATGCAAAAGAACTCAATTTTTTGTAATTTCGAAATTTATATTTTATTTTGGATCCGTACTTTTATTTTACAAACAGAACTCAATTTATAGTAATTTGGATATTTATATTTTATTTTCGATCCGTACTTTTGTTTTACAAAAAGAATTCAATTTTTAATAATTTCGAAATTGATATATTATTTTTCATTCGTAGTTTTGTTTTACAAAAAGAAACTCAATAATTCATAATTTTGAAATTTATATTTTATTCTCGATATGTACTTTTGTTCTATGCAAAAGAACTCAACTTTTGTAATTTCGAAATTGATATTTTATTTTGGATCCCTACTTTTTGTTTTACAAAAATAACTCAATTTTTAGTAATTTGGATATTTATATTTTATTCTCGATATGTACATTGGTTTTATGCAAAAGAACTCAATTTTTTGTAATTTCAAAATTTATATTTTATTTTGGATCCCCTCTTTGTTTTACCAAGAGAACTCAATTTATAGTAATTTGGATATTTATATTTTATTTTCGATCCGTACTTTTGTTTTACAAAAGAATTCAATTTTTAATAATTTCGAAATTGATATATTATTTTTCATTCGTACTTTTGTTTTACAAAAAAGAAACTCAATATTTCATAATTTTGAAATTTATATTTTATTCTCGATACGTACTTTTGTTCTATGCAAAAGAACACAATTTTTTGTAATTTCGAAATTGATATTTTATTTTCGATTCCTACTTTTGTTTTACAAAAAGAACTCAATTTTTAGTAATTTGGATTTTTATATTTTATTCTCGATATGTACATTGGTTTTATGCAAACGAACTCAATTTTTTGTAATTTCGAAATTGATATTTTATTTTGGATCCCTACTTTTGTTTTACAAAAGAACTCAAATTTTAGTAAGTTGGATATTTATATTTTATTCTCGATATGTACTTTGGTTTTATGCAAAAGAACTCAATTTTTTGTAATTTCGAAATTTATATTTTATTTTGGATCCGTACTTTTATTTTACAAACAGAACTCAATTTATAGTAATTTGGATATTTATATTTTATTTTCGATCCGTACTTTTGTTTTACAAAAAGAATTCAATTTTTAATAATTTCGAAATTGATATATTATTTTTCATTCGTAGTTTTGTTTTACAAAAAAGAAACTCAATAATTCATAATTTTGAAATTTATATTTTATTCTCGATATGTACTTTTGTTCTATGCAAAAGAACTCAACTTTTTGTAATTTCGAAATTGATATTTTATTTTGGATCCCTACTTTTGTTTTACAAAAATAACTCAATTTTTAGTAATTTGGATATTTATATTTTATTTTCGATCCGTACTTTTGTTTTACAAAAGAATTCAATTTTTAATAATTTCGAAATTGATATATTATTTTTCATTCGTAGTTTTGTTTTACAAAAAGAAACTCAATATTTCATAATTTTGAAATTTATATTTTATTCTCGATACGTACTTTTGTTCTATGCAAAAGAACACAATTTTTGTAATTTCGAAATTGATATTTTATTTTGGATCCCTACTTTTGTTTTACAAAAGAACTCAATTTTTAGTAATTTGGATTTTTATATTTTATTCTCGATATGTACATTGGTTTTATGCAAACGAACTCAATTTTTTGTAATTTCGAAATTTATATTTTATTTTGGATCCCTACTTTTGTTTTACAAAAGAACTCAAATTTTAGTAAGTTGGATATTTATATTTTATTCTCGATATGTACTTTGGTTTTATGCAAAAGAACTCAATTTTTTGTAATTTCGAAATTTATATTTTATTTTGGATCCAGTACTTTTATTTTACAAACAGAACTCAATTTATAGTAATTTGGATATTTATATTTTATTTTCGATCCGTACTTTTGTTTTACAAAAGAATTCAATTTTTAATAATTTCGAAATTGATATATTATTTTTCATTCGTAGTTTTGTTTTACAAAAAGAAACTCAATAATTCATAATTTTGAAATTTATATTTTATTCTCGATATGTACTTTTGTTCTATGCAAAAGAACTCAACTTTTTGTAATTTCGAAATTGATATTTTATTTTGGATCCCTACTTTTTGTTTTACAAAAATAACTCAATTTTTAGTAATTTGGATATTTATATTTTATTCTCGATATGTACATTGGTTTTATGCAAAAGAACTCAATTTTTTGTAATTTCAAAATTTATATTTTATTTTGGATCCCCTCTTTTGTTTTACCAAGAGAACTCAATTTATAGTAATTTGGATATTTATATTTTATTTTCGATCCGTACTTTTGTTTTACAAAAAGAATTCAATTTTTAATAATTTCGAAATTGATATATTATTTTTCATTCGTAGTTTTGTTTTACAAAAAAGAAACTCAATAATTCATAATTTCGAAATTTATATTTTATTCTCGATATGTACTTTTGTTCTATGCAAAAGAACTCAACTTTTTGTAATTTCGAAATTGATATTTTATTTTGGATCCCTACTTTTGTTTTACAAAAATAACTCAATTTTTAGTAATTTGGATATTTATATTTTATTTTCGATCCGTACTTTTGTTTTACAAAAGAATTCAATTTTTAATAATTTCGAAATTGATATATTATTTTTCATTCAGTAGTTTTGTTTTACAAAAAGAAACTCAATATTTCATAATTTTGAAATTTATATTTTATTCTCGATACGTACTTTTGTTCTATGCAAAAGAACACAATTTTTTGTAATTTCGAAATTGATATTTTATTTTGGATCTCTACTTTTGTTTTACAAAAAGAACTCAATTTTTAGTAATTTGGATTTTTATATTTTATTCTCGATATGTACATTGGTTTTATGCAAACGAACTCAATTTTTTGTAATTTCGAAATTGATATTTTATTTTGGATCCCTACTTTTGTTTTACAAAAAGAACTCAAATTTTAGTAAGTTGGATATTTATATTTTATTCTCGATATGTACTTTGGTTTTATGCAAAAGAACTCAATTTTTTGTAATTTCAAAATTTATATTTTATTTTGGATCCGTACTTTTATTTTACAAAGAGAACTCAATTTATAGTAATTTGGATATTTATATTTTATTTTCGATCCGTACTTTTGTTATACAAAAAGAATTCAATTTGTAATAATTTCGAAATTGATATATTATTTTTCATTCGTAGTTTTGTTTTACAAAAAAGAAACTCAATAATTCATAATTTCGAAATTTATATTTTATTCTCGATATGTACTTTTGTTCTATGCAAAAGAACTCAACTTTTTGTAATTTCGAAATTGATATTTTATTTTGGATCCCTACTTTTGTTTTACAAAAATAACTCAATTTTTAGTAATTTGGATATTTATATTTTATTTTCGATCCGTACTTTTGTTTTACAAAAAGAATTCAATTTTTAATAATTTCGAAATTGATATATTATTTTTCATTCGTAGTTTTGTTTTACAAAAAGAAACTCAATATTTCATAATTTTGAAATTTATATTTTATTCTCGATACGTACTTTTGTTCTATGCAAAACAACACAATTTTTTGTAATTTCGAAATTGATATTTTACTTTGGATCCCTACTTTTGTTTTACAAAAAGAACTCAATTTTTAGTAGTTTGGATTTTTATATTTTAGTCTCGATATGTACATTGGTTTTATGCAAAAGAACTCAATTTTTTGTAATTTCGAAATTTATATTTTATTTTGGATCCCCTCTTTTGTTTTACCAAGAGAACTCAATTTATAGTAATTTGGATATTTATATTTTATTTTCGATCCGTACTTTTGTTTTACAAAAAGAATTCAATTTTTAATAATTTCGAAATTGATATATTATTTTTCATTCGTACTTTTGTTTTACAAAAAAGAAACTCAATATTTCATAATTTTGAAATTTATATTTTATTCTCGATACGTACTTTTGTCAAAACAACACAATTTTTTGTAATTTCGAAATTGATATTTTATTTTGGATCCCTACTTTTGTTTTACACAAAGAACTCAATTTTTAGTAATTTGGATTTTTATATTTTATTCTCGATATGTACATTGGTTTTATGCAAAAGAACTCAATTTTTTGTAATTTCGAAATTTATATTTTATTTTGGATCCCTCTTTTGTTTTACCAAGAGAACTCAATTTATAGTAATTTGGATATTTATATTTTATTCTCGATCCGTACTTTGGTTTTACAAAAAGAATTCAATTTTTAATAATTTCGAAATTGATATATTATTTTTCATTCGTAGTTTTGTTTTACGAAAAAGAAACTCAATATTTCATAATTTTGAAATTTATATTTTATTCTCGATACGTACTTTTGTTCTATGCAAAACAACACAATTTTTTGTAATTTTGAAATTGATATTTTATTTTGGATCCCTACTTTTGTTTTACAAAAAGAACTCAATTTTTAGTAATTTGGATTTTTATATTTTATTCTCGATATGTACATTGGTTTTATGCAAAAGAACTCAATTTTTTGTAATTTCGAAATTTATATTTTATTTTGGATCCCTCTTTTGTTTTACCAAGAGAACTCAATTTATAGTAATTTGGATATTTATATTTTATTCTCGATCCAGTACTTTGGTTTTACAAAAGAATTCAATTTTTAATAATTTCGAAATTGATATGTTATTTTTCATTCGTAGTTTTGTTTTACGAAAAAGAAACTCAATATTTCATAATTTTGAAATTTATATTTTATTCTCGATACGTACTTTTGTTCTATGCAAAACAACACAATTTTTTGTAATTTCGAAATTGATATTTTATTTTGGATCCCTACTTTTGTTTTACAAAAAGAACTCAATTTTTAGTAATTTGGATTTTTATATTTTATTCTCGATATGTACATTGGTTTTATGCAAAAGAACTCAATTTTTTGTAATTTCGAAATTGATATTTTATTTTGGATCCCCTCTTTTGTTTTACCAAGAGAACTCAATTTATAGTAATTTGGATATTTATATTTTATTTTCGATCCGTACTTTTGTTTTACAAAAAGAATTCAATTTTTAATAATTTCGAAATTGATATATTATTTTTCATTCGTAGTTTTGTTTTACAAAAAAGAAACTCAATATTTCATAATTTTGAAATTTCTATTTTATTCTCGATACGTACTTTTGTTCTATGCAAAACAACACAATTTTTTGTAATTTCGAAATTGATATTTTACTTTGGATCCCTACTTTTGTTTTACAAAAAGAACTCAATTTTTAGTAATTTGGATTTTTATATTTTAGTCTCGATATGTACATTGGTTTTATGCAAAAGAACTCAATTTTTTGTAATTTCGAAATTTATATTTTATTTTGGATCCCTACTTTTGTTTTACAAAAGAACTCAATTTTTAGTAATTTGGATTTTTATATTTTATTCTCGATATGTACATTGGTTTTATGCAAAAGAACTCAATTTTTTGTAATTTCGAAATTGATATTTTATTTTGGATCCCTACTTTTGTTTTACAAAAAGAACTCAATTTTTAGTAATTTGGATTTTTATATTTTATTCTCGATATGTACATTGGTTTTATGCAAAAGAACTCAATTTTTTGTAATTTCGAAATTTATATTTTATTTTGGATCCCCTCTTTTGTTTTACCAAGAGAACTCAATTTATAGTAATTTGGATATTTATATTTTATTCTCGATCCGTACTTTGGTTTTACAAAAAGAATTCAATTTTTAATAATTTCGAAATTGATATGTTATTTTTCATTCGTAGTTTTGTTTTACAAAAAAGAAACTCAATATTTCATAATTTTGAAATTTATATTTTATTCTCGATACGTACTTTTGTCAAAACAACACAATTTTTTGTAATTTCGAAATTGATATTTTATTTTGGATCCCTACTTTTGTTTTACACAAAAAACTCAATTTTTAGTAATTTGGATTTTTATATTTTATTCTCGATATGTACATTGGTTTTATGCAAAAGAACTCAATTTTTTGTAATTTCGAAATTTATATTTTATTTTGGATCCCCTCTTTTGTTTTACCAAGAGAACTCAATTTATAGTAATTTGGATATTTATATTTTATACTCGATCCGTACTTTGGTTTTACAAAAAGAATTCAATTTTTAATAATTTCGAAATTGATATATTATTTTTCATTCGTAGTTTTGTTTTACAAAAAGAAACTCAATATTTCATAATTTTGAAATTTCTATTTTATTCTCGATACGTACTTTTTGTTCTATGCAAAACAACACAATTTTTTGTAATTTCGAAATTGATATTTTACTTTGGATCCCTACTTTTGTTTTACAAAAAGAACTCAATTTTTAGTAGTTTGGATTTTTATATTTTAGTCTCGATATGTACATTGGTTTTATGCAAAAGAACTCAATTTTTTGTAATTTCGAAATTTATATTTTATTTTGGATCCCCTCTTTTGTTTTACCAAGAGAACTCAATTTATAGTAATTTGGATATTTATATTTTATTTTCGATCCGTACTTTTGTTTTACAAAAAGAATTCAATTTCTAATAATTTCGAAATTGATATATTATTTTTCATTCGTACTTTTGTTTTACAAAAAAGAAACTCAATATTTCATAATTTTGAAATTTATATTTTATTCTCGATACGTACTTTTGTCAAAACAACACAATTTTTTGTAATTTCGAAATTGATATTTTATTTTGGATCCCTACTTTTGTTTTACACAAAGAACTCAATTTTTAGTAATTTGGATTTTTATATTTTATTCTCGATATGTACATTGGTTTTATGCAAAAGAACTCAATTTTTTGTAATTTCGAAATTTATATTTTATTTTGGATCCCCTCTTTTGTTTTACCAAGAGAACTCAATTTATAGTAATTTGGATATTTATATTTTATTCTCGATCCGTACTTTGGTTTTACAAAAGAATTCAATTTTTAATAATTTCGAAATTGATATATTATTTTTCATTCGTAGTTTTGTTTTACGTAAAAGAAACTCAATATTTCATAATTTTGAAATTTATATTTTATTCTCGATACGTACTTTTGTTCTATGCAAAACAACACAATTTTTTGTAATTTTGAAATTGATATTTTATTTTGGATCCCTACTTTTGTTTTACAAAAGAACTCAATTTTTAGTAATTTGGATTTTTATATTTTATTCTCGATATGTACATTGGTTTTATGCAAAAGAACTCAATTTTTTGTAATTTCGAAATTTATATTTTATTTTGGATCCCTCTTTTGTTTTACCAAGAGAACTCAATTTATAGTAATTTGGATATTTATATTTTATTCTCGATCCGTACTTTGGTTTTACAAAAAGAATTCAATTTTTAATAATTTCGAAATTGATATGTTATTTTTCATTCGTAGTTTTGTTTTACAGAAAAGAAACTCAATATTTCATAATTTTGAAATTTATATTTTATTCTCGATACGTACTTTTGTTCTATGCAAAACAACACAATTTTTTGTAATTTCGAAATTGATATTTTATTTTGGATCCCTACTTTTGTTTTACAAAAAGAACTCAATTTTTAGTAATTTGGATTTTTATATTTTATTCTCGATATGTACATTGGTTTTATGCAAAAGAACTCAATTTTTTGTAATTTCGAAATTGATATTTTATTTTGGATCCCCTCTTTTGTTTTACCAAGAGAACTAAATTTATAGTAATTTGGATATTTATATTTTATTTTCGATCCGTACTTTTGTTTTACAAAAAGAATTCAATTTTTAATAATTTCGAAATTGATATATTATTTTTCATTCGTAGTTTTGTTTTACAAAAAAGAAACTCAATATTTCATAATTTTGAAATTTATATTTATTCTCGATACGTACTTTTGCTCTATGCAAAAGAACACAATTTTTTGTAATTTCGAAATTGATATTTTATTTTGGATCCCTACTTTTGTTTTACAAAAAGAACTCAATTTTTAGTAATTTGGATTTTTATATTTTATTCTCGATATGTACATTGGTTTTATGCAAAAGAACTCAATTTTTTGTAATTTCGAAATTGATATTTTATTTTGGATCCCTACTTTTGTTTTACAAAAGAACTCAATTTTTAGTAATTTGGATTTTTATATTTTATTCTCGATATGTACATTGGTTATATGCAAAAGAACTCAATTTTTTGTAATTTCGAAATTGATATTTTATTTTGGATCCCTACTTTTGTTTTACAAAAGAACTCAATTTTTAGTAATTTGGATTTTTATATTTTATTCTCGATATGTACATTGGTTTTATGCAAAAGAACTCAATTTTTTGTAATTTCGAAATTTATATTTTATTTTGGATCCCTCTTTTGTTTTACCAAGAGAACTCAATTTATAGTAATTTGGATATTTATATTTTATTCTCGATCCAGTACTTTGGTTTTACAAAAAGAATTCAATTTTTAATAATTTCGAAATTGATATGTTATTTTTCATTCAGTAGTTTTGTTTTACAAAAAGAAACTCAATATTTCATAATTTTGAAATTTATATTTTATTCTCGATACGTACTTTGTTCTGTCAAAACAACACAATTTTTTGTAATTTCGAAATTGATATTTTATTTTGGATCCCTACTTTTGTTTTACACAAAGAACTCAATTTTTAGTAATTTGGATTTTTATATTTTATTCTCGATATGTACATTGGTTTTATGCAAAAGAACTCAATTTTTTGTAATTTCGAAATTTATATTTTATTTTGGATCCCCTCTTTTGTTTTACCAAGAGAACTCAATTTATAGTAATTTGGATATTTATATTTTATTTTCGATCCGTACTTTTGTTTTACAAAAAGAATTCAATTTTTAATAATTTCGAAATTGATATATTATTTTTCATTCGTAGTTTTGTTTTACAGAAAAGAAACTCAATATTTCATAATTTTGAAATTTATATTTTATTCTCGATACGTACTTTTGTTCTATGCAAAACAACACAATTTTTTGTAATTTCGAAATTGATATTTTATTTTGGATCCCTACTTTTGTTTTACAAAAGAACTCAATTTTTAGTAATTTGGATTTTTATATTTTATTCTCGATATGTACATTGGTTTTATGCAAAAGAACTCAATTTTTTGTAATTTCGAAATTTATATTTTATTTTGGATCCCTCTTTGTTTTACCAAGAGAACTCAATTTATAGTAATTTGGATATTTATATTTTATTCTCGATCCGTACTTTGGTTTTACAAAAGAATTCAATTTTTAATAATTTCGAAATTGATATGTTATTTTTCATTCGTAGTTTTGTTTTACAAAAAGAAACTCAATATTTCATAATTTTGAAATTTATATTTTATTCTCGATACGTACTTTTGTTCTATGCAAAACAACACAATTTTTTGTAATTTCGAAATTGATATTTTATTTTGGATCCCTACTTTTGTTTTACACAAAGAACTCAATTTTTAGTAATTTGGATTTTTATATTTTATTCTCGATATGTACATTGGTTTTATGCAAAAGAACTCAATTTTTTGTAATTTCGAAATTTATATTTTATTTTGGATCCCTCTTTTGTTTTACCAAGAGAACTCAATTTATAGTAATTTGGATATTTATATTTTATTCTCGATCCGTACTTTGGTTTTACAAAAAGAATTCAATTTTTAATAATTTCGAAATTGATATATTATTTTTCATTCGTAGTTTTGTTTTACAGAAAAGAAACTCAATATTTCATAATTTTGAAATTTATATTTTATTCTCGATACGTACTTTTGTTCTATGCAAAACAACACAATTTTTTGTAATTTCGAAATTGATATTTTATTTTGGATCCCTACTTTTGTTTTACAAAAGAACTCAATTTTTAGTAATTTGGATTTTTATATTTTATTCTCGATATGTACATTGGTTTTATGCAAAAGAACTCAATTTTTTGTAATTTCGAAATTTATATTTTATTTTGGATCCCCTCTTTTGTTTTACCAAGAGAACTCAATTTATAGTAATTTGGATATTTATATTTTATTCTCGATCCGTACTTTGGTTTTACAAAAAGAATTCAATTTTTAATAATTTCGAAATTGATATGTTATTTTTCATTCGTAGTTTTGTTTTACAAAAAAGAAACTCAATATTTCATAATTTTGAAATTTATATTTTATTCTCGATACGTACTTTTGTCAAAACAACCCAATTTTTTGTAATTTCGAAATTGATATTTTATTTTGGATCCCTACTTTTGTTTTACACAAAGAACTCAATTTTTAGTAATTTGGATTTTTATATTTTATTCTCGATATGTACATTGGTTTTATGCAAAAGAACTCAATTTTTTGTAATTTCGAAATTTATATTTTATTTTGGATCCCCTCTTTTGTTTTACCAAGAGAACTCAATTTATAGTAATTTGGATATTTATATTTTATTCTCGATCCGTACTTTTGTTTTACAAAAAGAATTCAATTTTTAATAATTTCGAAATTGATATATTATTTTTCATTCGTAGTTTTGTTTTACAGAAAAGAAACTCAATATTTCATAATTTTGAAATTTATATTTTATTCTCGATACGTACTTTTGTTCTATGCAAAACAACACAATTTTTTGTTTTGTAATTTCGAAATTGATATTTTATTTTGGATCCCTACTTTTGTTTTACAAAAGAACTCAATTTTTAGTAATTTGGATTTTTATATTTTATTCTCGATATGTACATTGGTTTTATGCAAAAGAACTCAATTTTTTGTAATTTCGAAATTTATATTTTATTTTGGATCCCTCTTTTGTTTTACCAAGAGAACTCAATTTATAGTAATTTGGATATTTATATTTTATTCTCGATCCAGTACTTTGGTTTTACAAAAGAATTCAATTTTTAATAATTTCGAAATTGATATATTATTTTTCATTCGTAGTTTTGTTTTACAGAAAAGAAACTCAATATTTCATAATTTTGAAATTTATATTTTATTCTCGATACGTACTTTTGTTCTATGCAAAAGAACACAATTTTTTGTAATTTCGAAATTGATATTTTATTTTGGATCCCTACTTTTGTTTTACAAAAAGAACTCAATTTTTAGTAATTTGGATTTTTATATTTTATTCTCGATATGTACATTGGTTTTATGCAAAAGAACTCAATTTTTTGTAATTTCGAAATTGATATTTTATTTTGGATCCCTCTTTTGTTTTACCAAGAGAACTCAATTTATAGTAATTTGGATATTTATATTTTATTTTCGATCCGTACTTTTGTTTTACAAAAAGAATTCAATTTTTAATAATTTCGAAATTGATATATTATTTTTCATTCGTAGTTTTGTTTTACAAAAAGAAACTCAATATTTCATAATTTTGAAATTTATATTTTATTCTCGATACGTACTTTTGCTCTATGCAAAAGAACACAATTTTTTGTAATTTCGAAATTGATATTTTATTTTGGATCCCTACTTTTGTTTTACAAAAAGAACTCAATTTTTAGTAATTTGGATTTTTATATTTTATTCTAGATATGTACATTGGTTTTATGCAAAAGAACTCAATTTTTGTAATTTCGAAATTGATATTTTATTTTGGATCCCTACTTTTGTTTTACAAAAGAACTCAATTTTTAGTAATTTGGATTTTTATATTTTATTCTCGATATGTACATTGGTTTTATGCAAAAGAACTCAATTTTTGTAATTTCGAAATTTATATTTTATTTTGGATCCCTCTTTTGTTTTACCAAGAGAACTCAATTTATAGTAATTTGGATATTTATATTTTATTCTCGATCCAGTACTTTGGTTTTACAAAAGAATTCAATTTTTAATAATTTCGAAATTGATATATTATTTTTCATTCGTAGTTTTGTTTTACAAAAAAGAAACTCAATATTTCATAATTTTGAAATTTATATTTTATTCTCGATACGTACTTTTGTTCTATGCAAAAGAACACAATTTTTTGTAATTTCGAAATTGATATTTTATTTTGGATCCCTACTTTTGTTTTACAAAAAGAACTCAATTTTTAGTAATTTGGATTTTTATATTTTATTCTCGATATGTACATTGGTTTTATGCAAAAGAACTCAATTTTTTGTAATTTCGAAATTTATATTTTATTTTGGATCCCCTCTTTTGTTTTACCAAGAGAACTCAATTTATAGTAATTTGGATATTTATATTTTATTTTCGATCCGTACTTTTGTTTTACAAAAAGAATTCAATTTTTAATAATTTCGAAATTGATATATTATTTTTCATTCGTAGTTTTGTTTTACAAAAAAGAAACTCAATATTTCATAATTTTGAAATTTATATTTTATTCTCGATACGTACTTTTGCTCTATGCAAAAGAACACAATTTTTTGTAATTTCGAAGTTGATATTTTATTTTGGATCCCTACTTTTGTTTTACAAAAAGAACTCAATTTTTAGTAATTTGGATTTTTATATTTTATTCTCGATATGTACATTGGTTTTATGCAAAAGAATTCAATTTTTTGTAATTTCGAAATTGATATTTTATTTTGGATCCCTACTTTTGTTTTACAAAAGGAACTCAAATTTTAGTAAGTTGGATATTTATATTTTATTCTCGATATGTACTTTGGTTTTATGCAAAAGAACTCAATTTTTGTAATTTCGAAATTTATATTTTATTTTGGATCCGTACTTTTATTTTACAAAGAGAACTCAATTTATAGTAATTTGGATATTTATATTTTATTTTCGATCCAGTACTTTTGTTTTACAAAAGAATTCAATTTTTAATAATTTCGAAATTGATATATTATTTTTCATTCGTAGTTTTGTTTTACAAAAAAGAAACTCAATAATTCATAATTTCGAAATTTATATTTTATTCTCGATATGTACTTTTGTTCTATGCAAAAGAACTCAACTTTTTGTAATTTCGAAATTGATATTTTATTTTGGATCCCTACTTTTGTTTTACAAAAATAACTCAATTTTTAGTAATTTGGATATTTATATTTTATTTTCGATCCAGTACTTTTGTTTTACAAAAAGAATTCAATTTTTAATAATTTCGAAATTGATATATTATTTTTCATTCGTAGTTTTGTTTTACAAAAAGAAACTCAATATTTCATAATTTTGAAATTTATATTTCATTCTCGATACGTACTTTTGTTCTATGCAAAAGAACACAATTTTTTGTAATTTCGAAATTGATATTTTATTTTGGATCCCTACTTTTGTTTTACAAAAGAACTCAATTTTTAGTAATTTGGATTTTTATATTTTATTCTCGATATGTACATTGGTTTTATGCAAAAGAACTCAATTTTTGTAATTTCGAAATTTATATTTTATTTTGGATCCCTCTTTTGTTTTACCAAGAGAACTCAATTTATAGTAATTTGGATATTTATATTTTATTTTCGATCCAGTACTTTTGTTTTACAAAAAGAATTCAATTTTTAATAATTTCGAAATTGATATATTATTTTTCATTCGTAGTTTTGTTTTACAAAAAGAAACTCAATATTTCATAATTTTGAAATTTATATTTTATTCTCGATACGTACTTTTGCTCTATGCAAAAGAACACAATTTTTGTAATTTCGAAATTGATATTTTATTTTGGATCCCTACTTTTGTTTTACAAAAAGAACTCAATTTTTAGTAATTTGGATTTTTATATTTTATTCTCGATATGTACATTGGTTTTATGCAAAAGAACTCAATTTTTTGTAATTTCGAAATTGATATTTTATTTTGGATCCCTACTTTTGTTTTACAAAAAGAACTCAATTTTTAGTAATTTGGATTTTTATATTTTATTCTCGATATGTACATTAGTTTTATGCAAAAGAACTCAATTTTTGTAATTTCGAAATTTATATTTTATTTTGGATCCCTCTTTTGTTTTACCAAGAGAACTCAATTTATAGTAATTTGGATATTTATATTTTATTCTCGATCCGTACTTTGGTTTTACAAAAGAATTCAATTTTTAATAATTTCGAAATTGATATATTATTTTTCATTCGTAGTTTTGTTTTACAAAAAGAAACTCAATATTTCATAATTTTGAAATTTATATTTTATTCTCGATACGTACTTTTGTTCTATGCAAAAGAACACAATTTTTTGTAATTTCGAAATTGATATTTTGTTTTGGATCCCTACTTTTGTTTTACAAAAAGAACTCAATTTTTAGTAATTTGGATTTTTATATTTTCTTCTCGATATGTACATTGGTTTTATGCAAAAGAACTCAATTTTTTGTAATTTCGAAATTTATATTTTATTTTGGATCCCTACTTTTGTTTTACAAAAAGAACTCAATTTTTAGTAATTTGGATTTTTATATTTTATTCTCGATATGTACATTGGTTTTATGCAAAAGAACTCAATTTTTTGTAATTTTGAAATTTATATTTTATTCTCGATACGTACTTTTGTTCTATGCAAAAGAACACAATTTTTTGTAATTTCGAAATTGATATTTTATTTTGGATCCCTACTTTTGTTTTACAAAAGGAACTCAAATTTTAGTAAGTTGGATATTTATATTTTATTCTCGATATGTACTTTGGTTTTATGCAAAAGAACTCAATTTTTTGTAATTTCGAAATTTATATTTTATTTTGGATCCGTACTTTTATTTTACAAAGAGAACTCAATTTATAGTAATTTGGATATTTATATTTTATTTTCGATCCGTACTTTTGTTTTACAAAAGAATTCAATTTTTAATAATTTCGAAATTGATATATTATTTTTCATTCGTAGTTTTGTTTTACAAAAAGAAACTCAATAATTCATAATTTCGAAATTTATATTTTATTCTCGATATGTACTTTTGTTCTATGCAAAAGAACTCAACTTTTTGTAATTTCGAAATTGATATTTTATTTTGGATCCCTACTTTTGTTTTACAAAAATAACTCAATTTTTAGTAATTTGGATATTTATATTTTATTTTCGATCCAGTACTTTTGTTTTACAAAAAGAATTCAATTTTTAATAATTTCGAAATTGATATATTATTTTTCATTCGTAGTTTTGTTTTACAAAAAGAAACTCAATATTTCATAATTTTGAAATTTATATTTCATTCTCGATACGTACTTTTGTTCTATGCAAAAGAACACAATTTTTTGTAATTTCGAAATTGATATTTTATTTTGGATCCCTACTTTTGTTTTACAAAAGAACTCAATTTTTAGTAATTTGGATTTTTATATTTTATTCTCGATATGTACATTGGTTTTATGCAAAAGAACTCAATTTTTTGTAATTTCGAAATTTATATTTTATTTTGGATCCCTCTTTTGTTTTACCAAGAGAACTCAATTTATAGTAATTTGGATATTTATATTTTATTTTCGATCCGTACTTTTGTTTTACAAAAGAATTCAATTTTTAATAATTTCGAAATTGATATATTATTTTTCATTCGTAGTTTTGTTTTACAAAAAGAAACTCAATATTTCATAATTTTGAAATTTATATTTTATTCTCGATCATGTACTTTTGCTCTATGCAAAAGAACACAATTTTTTGTAATTTCGAAATTAATATTTTATTTTGGATCCCTACTTTTGTTTTACAAAAAGAACTCAATTTTTAGTAATTTGGATTTTTATATTTTATTCTCGATATGTACATTGGTTTTATGCAAAAGAACTCAATTTTTTGTAATTTCGAAATTGATATTTTATTTTGGATCCCTACTTTTGTTTTACAAAAAGAACTCAATTTTTAGTAATTTGGATTTTTATATTTTATTCTCGATATGTACATTAGTTTTATGCAAAAGAACTCAATTTTTTGTAATTTCGAAATTTATATTTTATTTTGGATCCCCTCTTTTGTTTTACCAAGAGAACTCAATTTATAGTAATTTGGATATTTATATTTTATTCTCGATCCGTACTTTGGTTTTACAAAAAGAATTCAATTTTTAATAATTTCGAAATTGATATATTATTTTTCATTCGTAGTTTTGTTTTACAAAAAGAAACTCAATATTTCATAATTTTGAAATTTATATTTTATTCTCGATACGTACTTTTGTTCTATGCAAAAGAACACAATTTTTTGTAATTTCGAAATTGATATTTTGTTTTGGATCCCTACTTTTGTTTTACAAAAAGAACTCAATTTTTAGTAATTTGGATTTTTATATTTTCTTCTCGATATGTACATTGGTTTTATGCAAAAGAACTCAATTTTTTGTAATTTCGAAATTGATATTTTATTTTGGATCCCTACTTTTGTTTTACAAAAGAACTCAATTTTTAGTAATTTGGATTTTTATATTTTATTCTCGATATGTACATTGGTTTTATGCAAAAGAACTCAATTTTTTGTAATTTTGAAATTTATATTTTATTCTCGATACGTACTTTTGTTCTATGCAAAAGAACACAATTTTTTGTAATTTCGAAATTGATATTTTATTTTGGATCCCTACTTTTGTTTTACAAAAAGAACTCAATTTTTAGTAATTTGGATTTTTATATTTTATTCTCGATATGTACGTTGGTTTTATGCAAAAGAACTCAATTTTTTGTAATTTCGAAATTGATATTTTATTTTGGATCCCTACTTTTGTTTTACAAAAAGAACTCAATTTTTAGTAATTTGGATTTTTATATTTTATTCTCGATATGTACTTTGGTTTTATGCAAAAGAACTCAATTTTTTGTAATTTCGAAATTTATATTTTATTTTGGATCCGTACTTTTATTTTACTAAGAGAACTCAATTTATAGTAATTTGGATATTTATATTTTATTTTCGATCCGTACTTTTGTTTTACAAAAAGAATTCAATTTTTAATAATTTCGACATTGATATATTATTTTTCATTCGTAGTTTTGTTTTACAAAAAAGAAACTCAATAATTCATAATTTCGAAATTTATATTTTATTCTCGATATGTACTTTTGTTCTATGCAAAAGAACTCAACTTTTTGTAATTTTGAAATTGATATTTTATTTTGGATCCCTACTTTTGTTTTACAAAAATAACTCAATTTTTAGTAATTTGGATATTTATATTTTATTTTCGATCCGTACTTTTGTTTTACAAAAAGAATTCAATTTTTAATAATTTCGAAATTGATATATTATTTTTCATTCGTAGTTTTGTTTAACAAAAAGAAACTCAATATTTCATAATTTTGAAATTTATATTTTATTCTCGATCACGTACTTTTGTTCTATGCAAAAGAACTCAACTTTTGTAATTTCGAAATTGATATTTTATTTTGGATCCCTACTTTTGTTTTACAAAAAGAACTCAATTTTTAGTAATTTGGATTTTTATATTTTATTCTCGATATGTACATTGGTTTTATGCAAAAGAACACAATTTTTTGTAATTTCGAAATTTATATTTTATTTTGGATCCCCTCTTTTGTTTTACCAAGAGAACTCAATTTATAGTAATTTGGATATTTATATTTTATTCTCAATCCGTACTTTGGTTTTACAAAAAGAATTCAATTTTTAATAATTTCGAAATTGATATATTATTTTTCATTCGTAGTTTTGTTTTACAAAAAAGAAACTCAATATTTCATAATTTTGAAATTTATATTTTATTCTCGATACGTACTTTTGTTCTATGCAAAAAGAACTCAATTTTTTGTAATTTCGAAATTGATATTTTATTTTGGATCCCTACTTTTGTTTTACAAAAAGAACTCAATTTTTAGTAATTTAGATTTTTATATTTTATTCTCGATATGTACATTGGTTTTATGCAAAAGAACTCAATTTTTTGTAATTTCGAAATTTATATTTTATTTTGGATCCCCTCTTTTGTTTTACCAAGAGAACTCAATTTATAGTAATTTGGATATTTATATTTTATTCTCGATCCGTACTTTGGTTTTACAAAAGAATTCAATTTTTAATAATTTCGAAATTGATATATTATTTTTCATTCGTAGTTTTGTTTTACAAAAAGAAACTCAATATTTCATAATTTTGAAATTTATATTTTATTCTCGATACGTACTTTTGTTCTATGCAAAACAACACAATTTTTTGTAATTTCGAAATTTATATTTTATTTTGGATCCCCTCTTTTGTTTTACCAAGAGAACTCAATTTATAGTAATTTGGATATTTATATTTTATTCTCAATCCGTACTTTGGTTTTACAAAAAGAATTCAATTTTTAATAATTTCGAAATTGATATATTATTTTTCATTCAGTAGTTTTGTTTTACAAAAAGAAACTCAATATTTCATAATTTTGAAATTTATATTTTATTCTCGATACGTACTTTTGTTCTATGCAAAAGAACACAATTTTTGTAATTTCGAAATTGATATTTTATTTTGGATCCCAACTTTTGTTTTACAAAAGAACTCAATTTTTAGTAATTTGGATTTTTATATTTTATTCTCGATATGTACATTGGTTTTATGCAAAAGAACTCAATTTTTTGTAATTTCGAAATTTATATTTTATTTTGGATCCCCTCTTTTGTTTTACCAAGAGAACTCAATTTATAGTAATTTCGATATTTATATTTTATTTTGGATCCGTACTTTTGTTTTACAAAAAGAATTCAATTTTTAATAATTTCGAAATTGATATGTTATTTTTCATTCGTAGTTTTGTTTTACAAAAAAGAAACTCAATATTTCATAATTTTGAAATTTATATTTTATTCTCGATACGTACTTTTGTTCTATGCAAAACAACACAATTTTTTGTAATTTCGAAATTGATATTTTATTTTGGATCCCTACTTTTGTTTTACAAAAAGAACTCAATTTTTAGTAATTTGGATTTTTATATTTTATTCTCGATATGTACATTGGTTTTATGCAAAAGAACTCAATTTTTTGTAATTTCGAAACTGATATTTTATTTTGGATCCCTACTTTTCTTTTACAAAAAGAACTCAATTTTTAGTAATTTGGATTTTTATATTTTATTCTCGATATGTACATTAGTTTTATGCAAAAGAACTCAATTTTTTGTAATTTCGAAATTTATATTTTATTTTGGATCCCTCTTTTGTTTTACCAAGAGAACTCAATTTATAGTAATTTGGATATTTATATTTTATTCTCGATCCAGTACTTTGGTTTTACAAAAGAATTCAACTTTTAATAATTTCGAAATTGATATATTATTTTTCATTCGTAGTTTTGTTTTACAAAAAGAAACTCAATATTTCATAATTTTGAAATTTATATTTTATTCTCGATACGTACTTTTGCTCTATGCAAAAGAACACAATTTTTTGTAATTTCGAAATTGATATTTTATTTTGGATCCCTACTTTTGTTTTACAAAAATAACTCAATTTTTAGTAATTTGGATATTTATATTTTATTTTCGATTCAGTACTTTTGTTTTACAAAAAGAATTCAATTTTTAATAATTTCGAAATTGATATATTATTTTTCATTCGTAGTTTTGTTTTAACAAAAAGAAACTCAATATTTCATAATTTTGAAATTTATATTTTATTCTCGATACGTACTTTTGTTCTATGCAAAAGAACTCAACTTTTGTAATTTCGAAATTGATATTTTATTTTGGATCCCTACTTTTGTTTTACAAAAAGAACTCAATTTTTAGTAATTTGGATTTTTATATTTTATTCTCGATATGTACATTGGTTTTATGCAAAAGAACACAATTTTTTGTAATTTCGAAATTTATATTTTATTTTGGATCCCCTCTTTTGTTTTACCAAGAGAACTCAATTTATAGTAATTTGGATATTTATATTTTATTCTCGATCCGTACTTTGGTTTTACAAAAGAATTCAATTTTTAATAATTTCGAAATTGATATATTATTTTTCATTCGTAGTTTTGTTTTACAAAAAGAAACTCAATATTTCATAATTTTGAAATTTATATTTTATTCTCGATACGTTACTTTTGTTCTATGCAAAAAGAACTCAATTTTTTGTAATTTTGAAATTGATATTTTATTTTGGATCCCTACTTTTGTTTTACAAAAAGAACTCAATTTTTAGTAATTTAGATTTTTATATTTTATTCTCGATATGTACATTGGTTTTATGCAAAAGAACTCAATTTTTGTAATTTCGAAATTTATATTTTATTTTGGATCCCTCTTTTGTTTTACCAAGAGAACTCAATTTATAGTAATTTGGATATTTATATTTTATTCTCGATCCGTACTTTGGTTTTACAAAAAGAATTCAACTTTTAATAATTTCGAAATTGATATATTATTTTTCATTCGTAGTTTTGTTTTACAAAAAGAAACTCAATATTTCATAATTTTGAAATTTATATTTTATTCTCGATACGTACTTTTGTCTCTATGCAAAAGAACACAATTTTTTGTAATTTCGAAATTGATATTTTATTTTGGATCCCTACTTTTGTTTTACAAAAGAACTCAAATTTTAGTAAGTTGGATATTTATATTTTATTCTCGATATGTACTTTGGTTTTATGCAAAAGAACTCAATTTTTTGTAATTTCGAAATTTATATTTTATTTTGGATCCGTACTTTTATTTTACAAAGAGAACTCAATTTATAGTAATTTGGATATTTATATTTTATTTTCGATCCATACTTTTGTTTTACAAAAAGAATTCAATTTTTAATAATTTCGACATTGATATATTATTTTTCATTCGTAGTTTTGTTTTACAAAAAAGAAACTCAATAATTCATAATTTCGAAATTTATATTTTATTCTCGATATGTACTTTTGTTCTTTGCAAAAGAACTCAACTTTTTGTAATTTCGAAATTGATATTTTATTTTGGATCCCTACTTTTGTTTTACAAAAATAACTCAATTTTTAGTAATTTGGATATTTATATTTTATTTTCGATTCGTACTTTTGTTTTACAAAAAGAATTCAATTTTTAATAATTTCGAAATTGATATATTATTTTTCATTCGTAGTTTTGTTTAACAAAAAAGAAACTCAATATTTCATAATTTTGAAATTTATATTTTATTCTCGATACGTACTTTTGTTCTATGCAAAAGAACTCAACTTTTTGTAATTTCGAAATTGATATTTTATTTTGGATCCCTACTTTTGTTTCACAAAAAACTCAATTTTTAGTAATTTGGATTTTTATATTTTATTCTCGATATGTACATTGGTTTTATGCAAAAGAACACAATTTTTTGTAATTTCGAAATTTATATTTTATTTTGGATCCCCTCTTTTGTTTTACCAAGAGAACTCAATTTATAGTAATTTGGATATTTATATTTTATTCTCGATCCAGTACTTTGGTTTTACAAAAAGAATTCAATTTTTAATAATTTCGAAATTGATATATTATTTTTCATTCGTAGTTTTGTTTTACAAAAAAGAAACTCAATAGTTCATAATTTTGAAATTTATATTTTATTCTCGATACGTACTTTTGTTCTATGCAAAAAGAACTCAATTTTTTGTAATTTTGAAATTGATATTTTATTTTGGATCCCTACTTTTGTTTTACAAAAAGAACTCAATTTTTAGTAATTTAGATTTTTATATTTTATTCTCTATATGTACATTGGTTTTATGCAAAAGAACTCAATTTTTTGTAATTTCGAAATTTATATTTTATTTTGGATCCCCTCTTTTGTTTTACCAAGAGAACTCAATTTATAGTAATTTGGATATTTATATTTTATTCTCGATCCGTACTTTGGTTTTACAAAAAGAATTCAATTTTTAATAATTTCGAAATTGATATATTATTTTTCATTCGTAGTTTTGTTTTACAAAAATGAAACTCAATATTTCATAATTTTGAAATTTATATTTTATTCTCGATACGTACTTTTGTTCTATGCAAAAGAACACAATTTTTTGTAATTTCGAAATTTATATTTTATTTTGGATCCCCTCTTTTGTTTTACCAAGAGAACTCAATTTATAGTAATTTGGATATTTATATTTTATTCTCGATCCGTACTTTGGTTTTACAAAAAGAATTCAATTTTTAATAATTTCGAAATTGATATATTATTTTTCATTCGTAGTTTTGTTTTACAAAAAAGAAACTCAATATTTCATAATTTTGAAATTTATATTTTATTCTCGATACATACTTTTGTTCTATGCAAAACAACACAATTTTTTGTAATTTCGAAATTGATATTTTATTTCGGATCCCTACTTTTGTTTTACAAAAAGAACTCAATTTTTAGTAATTTGGATTTTTATATTTTATTCTCGATATGTACATTGGTTTTATGCAAAAGAACTCAATTTTTTGTAATTTCGAAATTTATATTTTATTTTGGATCCCCTCTTTTGTTTTACCAAGAGAACTCAATTTATAGTAATTTCGATATTTATATTTTATTTTCGATCCGTACTTTTGTTTTACAAAAAGAATTCAATTTTTAATAATTTCGAAATTGATATGTTATTTTTCATTCGTAGTTTTGTTTTACAAAAAAGAAACTCAATATTTCATAATTTTGAAATTTATATTTTATTCTCGATACGTACTTTTGTTCTATGCAAAACAACACAATTTTTTGAATTTCGAAATTGATATTTTATTTTGGATCCCTACTTTTGTTTTACAAAAAGAACTCAATTTTTAGTAATTTGGATTTTTATATTTTATTCTCGATATGTACTTTGGTTTTATGCAAAAGAACTCAATTTTTTGTAATTTCGAAATTGATATTTTATTTTGGATCCCTACTTTTGTTTTACAAAAAGAACTCAAATTTTAGTAAGTTGGATATTTATATTTTATTCTCGATATGTACTTTGGTTTTATGCAAAAGAACTCAATTTTTTGTAATTTCGAAATTTATATTTTATTTTGGATCCGTACTTTTATTTTACAAAGAGAACACAATTTATAGTAATTTGGATATTTATATTTTATTTTCGATCCGTACTTTTGTTTTACAAAAAGAATTCAATTTTTAATAATTTCGACATTGATATATTATTTTTCATTCGTAGTTTTGTTTTACAAAAAAGAAACTCAATAATTCATAATTTCGAAATTTATATTTTATTCTCGATATGTACTTTTGTTCTATGCAAAAGAACTCAACTTTTTGTAATTTCGAAATTGATATTTTATTTTGGATCCCTACTTTTGTTTTACAAAAAGAACTCAAATTTTAGTAAGTTGGATATTTATATTTTATTCTCGATATGTACTTTGGTTTTATGCAAAAGAACTCAATTTTTTGTAATTTCGAAATTTATATTTTATTTTGGATCCGTACTTTTATTTTACAAAGAGAACTCAATTTATAGTAATTTGGATATTTATATTTTATTTTCGATCCGTACTTTTGTTTTACAAAAAGAATTCAATTTTTAATAATTTCGAAATTGATATATTATTTTTCATTCGTAGTTTTGTTTAACAAAAAGAAACTCAATATTTCATAATTTTGAAATTTATATTTTATTCTCGATACGTACTTTTGTTCTATGCAAAAGAACTCAACTTTTGTAATTTCGAAATTGATATTTTATTTTGGATCCCTACTTTTGTTTTACAAAAAGAACTCAATTTTTAGTAATTTGGATTTTTATATTTTATTCTCGATATGTACATTGGTTTTATGCAAAAGAACACAATTTTTTGTAATTTCGAAATTTATATTTTATTTTGGATCCCTCTTTTGTTTTACCAAGAGAACTCAATTTATAGTAATTTGGATATTTATATTTTATTCTCGATCCGTACTTTGGTTTTACAAAAAGAATTCAATTTTTAATAATTTCGAAATTGATATATTATTTTTCATTCGTAGTTTTGTTTTACAAAAAAGAAACTCAATATTTCATAATTTTGAAATTTATATTTTATTCTCGATACGTACTTTTGTTCTATGCAAAAGAACTCAATTTTTTGTAATTTCGAAATTTATATTTTATTTTGGATCCCTACTTTTGTTTTACAAAAAGAACTCAATTTTTAGTAATTTGGATTTTTATATTTTATTCTCGATATGTACATTGGTTTTATGCAAAAGAACTCAATTTTTTGTAATTTCGAAATTTATATTTTATTTTGGATCTCCTCTTTTGTTTTACCAAGAGAACTCAATTTATAGTAATTTCGATATTTATATTTTATTTTCGATCCGTGCTTTTGTTCTATGCAAAAAGAATTCAATTTTTAATAATTTCGAAATTGATATATTATTTTTCATTCGTAGTTTTGTTTTACAAAAAAGAAACTCAATATTTAATAATTTTGAAATTTATATTTTATTCTCGATATGTACATTGGTTTTATGCAAAAGAACTCAATTTTTTGTAATTTCGAAATTGATATTTTATTTTGGATCCCTACTTTTGTTTTACAAAAAGAACTCAATTTTTAGTAATTTGGATATTTATATTTTATTCTCGATATGTACATTGGTTTTATGCAAAAGAACTCAATTTTTTTAATTTCGAAATTTATATTTTATTTTGGATCCGTACTTTTATTTTACAAAGAGAACTCAATTTCTAGTAATTTTGATATTTATATTTTATTTTCGATCCGTACTTTTGTTTTACAAAAAGAATTCAATTTTTAATAATTTCGAAATTGATATATTATTTTTCATTCGTAGTTTTTTTTTACAAAAAAGAAACTCAATATTTCATAATTTTGAAACTTATATTTTATTCTCGATACGTACTTTTGTTCTATGCAAAAGAACACAATTTTTTGTAATTTCGAAATTGATATTTTATTTTGGATCCCTACTTTTGTTTTACAAAAGAACTCAATTTTTAGTAATTTGGATATTTATATTTTATTCTCGATATGTACTTTGGTTTTATGCAAAAGAACTCAATTTTTTGTAATTTCGAAATTGATATTTTATTTTGGATCCCTACTTTTGTTTTACAAAAAGAACTCAAATTTTAGTAAGTTGGATATTTATATTTTATTCTCGATATGTACTTTGGTTTTATGCAAAAGAACTCAATTTTTGTAATTTCGAAATTTATATTTTATTTTGGATCCGTACTTTTATTTTACAAAGAGAACTCAATTTATAGTAATTTGGATATTTATATTTTATTTTCGATCCGTACTTTTGTTTTACAAAAAGAATTCAATTTTTAATAATTTCGAAATTGATATATTATTTTTCATTCGTAGTTTTGTTTTACAAAAAAGAAACTCAATATTTCATAATTTTGAAATTTATATTTTATTCTCGATACGTACTTTTGTTCTATGCAAAAGAACTCAACTTTTTGTAATTTCGAAATTGATATTTTATTTTGGATCCCTACTTTTGTTTTACAAAAAGAACTCAAATTTTAGTAAGTTGGATATTTATATTTTATTCTCGATATGTACTTTGGTTTTATGCAAAAGAACTCAATTTTTTGTAATTTCGAAATTTATATTTTATTTTGGATCCGTACTTTTATTTTACAAAGAGAACTCAATTTATAGTAATTTGGATATTTATATTTTATTTTCGATCCGTACTTTTGTTTTACAAAAAGAATTCAATTTTTAATAATTTCGAAATTGATATATTATTTTTCATTCGTAGTTTTGTTTAACAAAAAAGAAACTCAATATTTCATAATTTTGAAATTTATATTTTATTCTCGATACGTACTTTTGTTCTATGCAAAAGAACTCAACTTTTTGTAATTTCGAAATTGATATTTTATTTTGGATCCCTACTTTTGTTTTACAAAAAGAACTCAATTTTTAGTAATTTGGATTTTTATATTTTATTCTCGATATGTACATTGGTTTTATGCAAAAGAACACAATTTTTTGTAATTTCGAAATTTATATTTTATTTTGGATCCCCTCTTTTGTTTTACCAAGAGAACTCAATTTATAGTAATTTGGATATTTATATTTTATTCTCGATCCGTACTTTGGTTTTACAAAAGAATTCAATTTTTAATAATTTCGAAATTGATATATTATTTTTCATTCGTAGTTTTGTTTTACAAAAAGAAACTCAATATTTCATAATTTTGAAATTTATATTTTATTCTCGATACGTACTTTTGTTCTATGCAAAAGAACTCAATTTTTTGTAATTTCGAAATTTATATTTTATTTTGGATCCCTACTTTTGTTTTACAAAAGAACTCAATTTTTAGTAATTTGGATTTTTATATTTTATTCTCGATATGTACATTGGTTTTATGCAAAAGAACTCAATTTTTTGTAATTTCGAAATTTATATTTTATTTTGGATCCCCTCTTTGTTTTACCAAGAGAACTCAATTTATAGTAATTTGGATATTTATATTTTATTTTCGATCCGTGCTTTTGTTTTACAAAAGAATTCAATTTTTAATAATTTCGAAATTGATATATTATTTTTCATTCGTAGTTTTGTTTTACAAAAAGAAACTCAATATTTCATAATTTTGAAATTTATATTTTATTCTCGATACGTACTTTTGTTCTATGCAAAAGAACTCAACTTTTTGTAATTTCGAAATTGATATTTTATTTTGGATCCCTACTTTTGTTTTACAAAAGAACTCAATTTTTAGTAATTTGGATTTTTATATTTTATTCTCGATATGTACATTGGTTTTATGCAAAAGAACTCAATTTTTTGTAATTTCGAAATTTATATTTTATTTTGGATCCCCTCTTTGTTTTACCAAGAGAACTCAATTTATAGTAATTTTGATATTTATATTTTATTTTCGATCCGTGCTTTTGTTTTAGAAAAAGAATTCAATTTTTAATAATTTCGAAATTGATATATTATTTTTCATTCGTAGTTTTGTTTTACAAAAAGAAACTCAATATTTCATAATTTTGAAATTTATATTTTATTCTCGATACGTACTTTTGCTCTGTGCAAAAGAACACAATTTTTTGTAATTTCGAAATTGATATTTTATTTTGGATCCCTACTTTTGTTTTACAAAAAGAACTCAATTTTTAGTAATTTGGATATTTATATTTTATTCTCGATATGTACATTGGTTTTATGCAAAAGAACTTAATTTTTTTTAATTTCGAAATTTATATTTTATTTTGGATCCGTACTTTTATTTTACAAAGAGAACTCAATTTCTAGTAATTTTGATATTTATATTTTATTTTCGATCCGTACTTTTGTTTTACAAAAAGAATTCAATTTTTAATAATTTCGAAATTGATATATTATTTTTCATTCGTAGTTTTGTTTTACAAAAAGAAACTCAATATTTCATAATTTTGAAATTTATATTTTATTCTCGATACGTACTTTTGTTCTATGCAAAAGAACACAATTTTTTGTAATTTCGAAATTGATATTTTATTTTGGATCCCTACTTTTGTTTTACAAAAAGAACTCAATTTTTAGTAATTTGGATATTTATATTTTATTCTCGATATGTACTTTGGTTTATGCAAAAGAACTCAATTTTTTGTAATTTCGAAATTTATATTTTATTTTGCATCCGTACTTTTATTTTACAAAGAGAACTCAATTTATAGTAATTTGGATATTTATATTTTATTTTCGATCCGTACTTTTGTTTTACAAAAGAATTCAATTTTTAATAATTTCGAAATTGATATATTATTTTTCATTCGTAGTTTTGTTTTACAAAAAGAAACTCAATATTTAATAATTTTGAAATTTATATTTTATTCTCGATATGTACATTGGTTTTATGCAAAAGAACTCAATTTTTTGTAATTTCGAAATTGATATTTTATTTTGGATCCCTACTTTTGTTTTACAAAAGAACTCAATTTTTAGTAATTTGGATATTTATATTTTCTTCTCGATATGTACATTGGTTTTATGCAAAAGAACTCAATTTTTTTTAATTTCGAAATTTATATTTTATTTTGGATCCGTACTTTTATTTTACAAAGAGAACTCAATTTCTAGTAATTTTGATATTTATATTTTATTTTCGATCCGTACTTTTGTTTTACAAAAAGAATTCAATTTTTAATAATTTCGAAATTGATATATTATTTTTCATTCGTAGTTTTGTTTTACAAAAAGAAACTCAATATTTCATAATTTTGAAATTTATATTTTATTCTCGATACGTACTTTTGTTCTATGCAAAAGAACACAATTTTTTGTAATTTCGAAATTGATATTTTATTTTGGATCCCTACTTTTGTTTTACAAAAAGAACTCAATTTTTAGTAATTTGGATATTTATATTTTATTCTCGATATGTACTTTGGTTTTATGCAAAAGAACTCAATTTTTTGTATTTTCGAAATTGATATTTTATTTTGGATCCCTACTTTTGTTTTACAAAAAGAACTCAAATTTTAGTAAGTTGGATATTTATATTTTATTCTCGATATGTACTTTGGTTTTATGCAAAAGAACTCAATTTTTTGTAATTTCGAAATTTATATTTTATTTTGGATCCGTACTTTTATTTTACAAAGAGAACTCAATTTATAGTAATTTGGATATTTATATTTTATTTTGGATCCCTACTTTTGTTTTACAAAAAGAATTCAATTTTTAATAATTTCGAAATTGATATATTATTTTTCATTCGTAGTTTTGTTTTACAAAAAGAAACTCAATAATTCATAATTTTGAAATTTATATTTTATTCTCGATATGTACTTTTGTTCTATGCAAAAGAACTCAACTTTTTGTAATTTCGAAATTGATATTTTATTTTGGATCCCTACTTTTGTTTTACAAAAGAACTCAAATTTTAGTAAGTTGGATATTTATATTTTATTCTCGATATGTACTTTGGTTTTATGCAAAAGAACTCAATTTTTTGTAATTTCGAAATTTATATTTTATTTTGGATCCGTACTTTTATTTTACAAAGAGAACTCAATTTATAGTAATTTGGATATTTATATTTTATTTTCGATCCGTACTTTTGTTTTACAAAAAGAATTCAATTTTTAATAATTTCGAAATTGATATATTATTTTTCATTCGTAGTTTTGTTTTAACAAAAAGAAACTCAATATTTCATAATTTTGAAATTTATATTTTATTCTCGATACGTACTTTTGTTCTATGCAAAAGAACTCAACTTTTTGTAATTTCGAAATTGATATTTTATTTTGGATCCCTACTTTTGTTTTACAAAAAGAACTCAATTTTTAGTAATTTGGATTTTTATATTTTATTCTCGATATGTACATTGGTTTTATGCAAAAGAACTCAATTTTTTGTAATTTCGAAATTTATATTTTATTTTGGATCCCCTCTTTTGTTTTACCAAGAGAACTCAATTTATAGTAATTTGGATATTTATATTTTATTCTCGATCCGTACTTTGGTTTTACAAAAAGAATTCAATTTTTAATAATTTCGAAATTGATATATTATTTTTCATTCGTAGTTTTGTTTTACAAAAAAGAAACTCAATATTTCATAATTTTGAAATTTATATTTTATTCTCGATACGTACTTTTGTTCTATGCAAAAGAACTCAATTTTTTGTAATTTCGAAATTGATATTTTATTTTGGATCCCTACTTTTGTTTTACAAAAAGAACTCAATTTTTAGTAATTTGGATTTTTATATTTTATTCTCGATATGTACATTGGTTTTATGCAAAAGAACTCAATTTTTTGTAATTTCGAAATTTATATTTTATTTTGGATCCCCTCTTTTGTTTTACCAAGAGAACTCAATTTATAGTAATTTGGATATTTATATTTTATTTTCGATCCGTGCTTTTGTTTTACAAAAAGAATTCAATTTTTAATAATTTCGAAATTGATATATTATTTTTCATTCGTAGTTTTGTTTTACAAAAAAGAAACTCAATATTTCATAATTTTGAAATTTATATTTTATTCTCGATACGTACTTTTGTTCTATGCAAAAGAACTCAACTTTTTGTAATTTCGAAATTGATATTTTATTTTGGATCCCTACTTTTGTTTTACAAAAAGAACTCAATTTATAGTAATTTGGATTTTTATATTTTATTCTCGATATGTACATTGGTTTTATGCAAAAGAACTCAATTTTTTGTAATTTCGAAATTTATATTTTATTTTGGATCCCCTCTTTTGTTTTACCAAGAGAACTCAATTTATAGTAATTTGGATATTTATATTTTATTTTCGATCCGTGCTTTTGTTTTACAAAAAGAATTCAATTTTTAATAATTTCGAAATTGATATATTATTTTTCATTCGTAGTTTTGTTTTACAAAAAAGAAACTCAATATTTCATAATTTTGAAATTTATATTTTATTCTCGATACGTACTTTTGCTCTGTGCAAAAGAACACAATTTTTTGTAATTTCGAAATTGATATTTTATTTTGGATCCCTACTTTTGTTTTACAAAAAGAACTCAATTTTTAGTAATTTGGATATTTATATTTTATTCTCGATATGTACATTGGTTTTATGCAAAAGAACTTAATTTTTTTTAATTTCGAAATTTATATTTTATTTTGGATCCGTACTTTTATTTTACAAAGAGAACTCAATTTCTAGTAATTTTGATATTTATATTTTATTTTCGATCCGTACTTTTGTTTTACAAAAGAATTCAATTTTTAATAATTTCGAAATTGATATATTATTTTTCATTCGTAGTTTTGTTTTACAAAAAGAAACTCAATATTTCATAATTTTGAAATTTATATTTTATTCTCGATACGTACTTTTGTTCTATGCAAAAGAACACAATTTTTTGTAATTTCGAAATTGATATTTTATTTTGGATCCCTACTTTTGTTTTACAAAAAGAACTCAATTTTTAGTAATTTGGATATTTATATTTTATTCTCGATATGTACTTTGGTTTATGCAAAAGAACTCAATTTTTTGTAATTTCGAAATTTATATTTTATTTTGCATCCGTACTTTTATTTTACAAGGAGAACTCAATTTATAGTAATTTGGATATTTATATTTTATTTTCGATCCGTACTTTTGTTTTACAAAAAGAATTCAATTTTTAATAATTTCGAAATTGATATATTATTTTTCATTCGTAGTTTTGTTTTACAAAAAGAAACTCAATATTTAATAATTTTGAAATTTATATTTTATTCTCGATATGTACATTGGTTTTATGCAAAAGAACTCAATTTTTTGTAATTTCGAAATTGATATTTTATTTTGGATCCCTACTTTTGTTTTACAAAAGAACTCAATTTTTAGTAATTTGGATATTTATATTTTATTCTCGATATGTACATTGGTTTTATGCAAAAGAACTCAATTTTTTTAATTTCGAAATTTATATTTTATTTTGGATCCGTACTTTTATTTTACAAAGAGAACTCAATTTCTAGTAATTTTGATATTTATATTTTATTTTCGATCCGTACTTTTGTTTTACAAAAAGAATTCAATTTTTAATAATTTCGAAATTGATATATTATTTTTCATTCGTAGTTTTGTTTTACAAAAAGAAACTCAATATTTCATAATTTTGAAATTTATATTTTATTCTCGATACGTACTTTTGTTCTATGCAAAAGAACACAATTTTTTGTAATTTCGAAATTGATATTTTATTTTGGATCCCTACTTTTGTTTTACAAAAAGAACTCAATTTTTAGTAATTTGGATATTTATATTTTATTCTCGATATGTACTTTGGTTTTATGCAAAAGAACTCAATTTTTGTAATTTCGAAATTGATATTTTATTTTGGATCCCTACTTTTGTTTTACAAAAGAACTCAAATTTTAGTAAGTTGGATATTTATATTTTATTCTCGATATGTACTTTGGTTTTATGCAAAAGAACTCAATTTTTTGTAATTTCGAAATTTATATTTTATTTTGGATCCGTACTTTTATTTTACAAAGAGAACTCAATTTATAGTAATTTGGATATTTATATTTTATTTTCGATCCGTACTTTTGTTTTACAAAAGAATTCAATTTTTAATAATTTCGAAATTGATATATTATTTTTCATTCGTAGTTTTGTTTTACAAAAAGAAACTCAATAATTCATAATTTTGAAATTTATATTTTATTCTCGATATGTACTTTTGTTCTATGCAAAAGAACTCAACTTTTGTAATTTCGAAATTGATATTTTATTTTGGATCCCTACTTTTGTTTTACAAAAATAACTCAATTTTTAGTAATTTGGATATTTATATTTTATTTTCGATCCGTACTTTTGTTTTACAAAAAGAATTCAATTTTTAATAATTTCGAAATTGATATATTATTTTTCATTCGTACTTTTGTTTTACAAAAAGAAACTCAATAATTCATAATTTTGAAATTTATATTTTATTCTCGATATGTACTTTTGTTCTATGCAAAAGAACTCAACTTTTTGTAATTTCGAAATTGATATTTTATTTTGGATCCCTACTTTTGTTTTACAAAAATAACTCAATTTTTAGTAATTTGGATATTTATATTTTATTTTCGATCCAGTACTTTTGTTTTACAAAAAGAATTCAATTTTTAATAATTTCGAAATTGATATATTATTTTTCATTCGTACTTTTGTTTTACAAAAAGAAACTCAATATTTAATAATTTTGAAATTTATATTTTATTCTCGATATGTACATTGGTTTTATGCAAAAGAACTCAATTTTTTGTAATTTCGAAATTGATATTTTATTTTGGATCCCTACTTTTGTTTTACAAAAGAACTCAATTTTTAGTAATTTGGATATTTATATTTTATTCTCGATATGTACATTGGTTTTATGCAAAAGAACTCAATTTTTTTAATTTCGAAATTTATATTTTATTTTGGATCCGTACTTTTATTTTACAAAGAGAACTCAATTTCTAGTAATTTTGATATTTATATTTTATTTTCGATCCGTACTTTTGTTTTACAAAAAGAATTCAATTTTTAATAATTTCGAAATTGATATATTATTTTTCATTCGTAGTTTTGTTTTACAAAAAGAAACTCAATATTTCATAATTTTGAAACTTATATTTTATTCTCGATACGTACTTTTGTTCTATGCAAAAGAACACAATTTTTTGTAATTTCGAAATTGATATTTTATTTTGGATCCCTACTTTTGTTTTACAAAAGAACTCAATTTTTAGTAATTTGGATATTTATATTTTATTCTCGATATGTACTTTGGTTTTATGCAAAAGAACTCAATTTTTTGTAATTTCGAAATTGATATTTTATTTTGGATCCCTACTTTTGTTTTACAAAAAGAACTCAAATTTTAGTAAGTTGGATATTTATATTTTATTCTCGATATGTACTTTGGTTTTATGCAAAAGAACTCAATTTTTTGTAATTTCGAAATTTATATTTTATTTTGGATCCGTACTTTTTATTTTACAAAGAGAACTCAATTTATAGTAATTTGGATATTTATATTTTATTTTCGATCCGTACTTTTGTTTTACAAAAGAATTCAATTTTTAATAATTTCGAAATTGATATATTATTTTTCATTCGTAGTTTTGTTTTACAAAAAGAAACTCAATAATTCATAATTTTGAAATTTATATTTTATTCTCGATATGTACTTTTGTTCTATGCAAAAGAACTCAACTTTTTGTAATTTCGAAATTGATATTTTATTTTGGATCCCTACTTTTGTTTTACAAAAATAACTCAATTTTTAGTAATTTGGATATTTATATTTTATTTTCGATCCAGTACTTTTGTTTTACAAAAGAATTCAATTTTTAATAATTTCGAAATTGATATTTTATTTTGGATCCCTACTTTTGTTTTACAAAAAGAACTCAATTTTTAGTAATTTGGATATTTATATTTTATTCTCGATATGTACTTGGGTTTTATGCAAAAGAACTCAACTTTTGTAATTTCGAAATTGATATTTTATTTTGGATCCCTACTTTTGTTTTACAAAAATAACTCAATTTTTAGTAATTTGGATATTTATATTTTATTTTCGATCCAGTACTTTTGTTTTACAAAAAGAATTCAATTTTTAATAATTTCGAAATTGATATATTATTTTTCATTCGTACTTTTGTTTTACAAAAAGAAACTCAATAATTCATAATTTTGAAATTTATATTTTATTCTCGATATGTACTTTTGTTCTATGCAAAAGAACTCAACTTTTGTAATTTCGAAATTTATATTTTATTTTCGGTCCCTACTTTTGTTTTACAAAAAGAACTCAATTTTTAGTAATTTGGATATTTATATTTTATTTTCGATCCGTACTTTTGTTTTACAAAAAGAATTCAATTTTTAATAATTTCGAAATTGATATATTATTTTTCATTCGTAGTTTTGTTTTACAAAAAGAAACTCAATATTTAATAATTTTGAAATTTATATTTTATTCTCGATATGTACATTGGTTTTATGCAAAAGAACTCAATTTTTTGTAATTTCGAAATTGATATTTTATTTTGGATCCCTACTTTTGTTTTACAAAAAGAACTCAATTTTTAGTAATTTGGATATTTATATTTTATTCTCGATATGTACATTGGTTTTATGCAAAAGAACTCAATTTTTTTAATTTCGAAATTTATATTTTATTTTGGATCCGTACTTTTGTTTTACAAAAAGAACTCAATTTTTTGTAATTTCGAAATTTATATTTTATTTTGGATCCCTACTTTTGTTTTACAAAAAGAATTCAATTTTTAATAATTTCGAAATTGATATATTATTTTTCATTCGTAGTTTTGTTTTACAAAAAGAAACTCAATATTTCATAATTTTGAAACTTATATTTTATTCTCGATACGTACTTTTGTTCTATGCAAAAGAACACAATTTTTTGTAATTTCGAAATTGATATTTTATTTTGGATCCCTACTTTTGTTTTACAAAAGAACTCAATTTTTAGTAATTTGGATATTTATATTTTATTCTCGATATGTACTTTGGTTTTATGCAAAAGAACTCAATTTTTTGTAATTTCGAAATTGATATTTTATTTTGGATCCCTACTTTTGTTTTACAAAAAGAACTCAAATTTTAGTAAGTTGGATATTTATATTTTATTCTCGATATATACTTTGGTTTTATGCAAAAGAACTCAATTTTTTGTAATTTCGAAATTTATATTTTATTTTGGATCCAGTATTTTTATTTTACAAAGAGAACTCAATTTATAGTAATTTGGATATTTATATTTTATTTTCGATCCGTACTTTTGTTTTACAAAAAGAATTCAATTTTTAATAATTTCGAAATTGATATATTATTTTTCATTCGTAGTTTTGTTTTACAAAAAGAAACTCAATAATTCATAATTTTGAAATTTATATTTTATTCTCGATATGTACTTTTGTTCTATGCAAAAGAACTCAACTTTTTGTAATTTCGAAATTGATATTTTATTTTGGATCCCTACTTTTGTTTTACAAAAATAACTCAATTTTTAGTAATTTGGATATTTATATTTTATTTTCGATCCGTACTTTTGTTTTACAAAAGAATTCAATTTTTAATAATTTCGAAATTGATATATTATTTTTCATTCGTACTTTTGTTTTACAAAAAGAAACTCAATAATTCATAATTTTGAAATTTATATTTTATTCTCGATATGTACTTTTGTTCTATGCAAAAGAACTCAACTTTTTGTAATTTCGAAATTGATATTTTATTTTGGATCCCTACTTTTGTTTTACAAAAATAACTCAATTTTTAGTAATTTGGATATTTATATTTTATTTTCGATCCGTACTTTTGTTTTACAAAAAGAATTCAATTTTTAATAATTTCGAAATTGATATATTATTTTTCATTCGTACTTTTGTTTTACAAAAAGAAACTCAATAATTCATAATTTTGAAATTTATATTTTATTCTCGATATGTACTTTTGTTCTATGCAAAAGAACTCAACTTTTTGTAATTTCGAAATTGATATTTTATTTTGGATCCCTACTTTTGTTTTACAAAAATAACTCAATTTTTAGTAATTTGGATATTTATATTTTATTTTCGATCCGTACTTTTGTTTTACAAAAAGAATTCAATTTTTAATAATTTCGAAATTGATATATTATTTTTCATTCGTAGTTTTGTTTTACAAAAAGAAACTCAATATTTAATAATTTTGAAATTTATATTTTATTCTCGATATGTACATTGGTTTTATGCAAAAGAACTCAATTTTTTGTAATTTCGAAATTGATATTTTATTTTGGATCCCTACTTTTGTTTTACAAAAAGAACTCAATTTTTAGTAATTTGGATATTTATATTTTATTCTCGATATGTACATTGGTTTTATGCAAAAGAACTCAATTTTTTTAATTTCGAAATTTATATTTTATTTTGGATCCGTACTTTTATTTTACAAAGAGAACTCAATTTCTAGTAATTTTGATATTTATATTTTATTTTCGATCCGTACTTTTGTTTTACAAAAGAATTCAATTTTTAATAATTTCGAAATTGATATATTATTTTTCATTCGTAGTTTTGTTTTACAAAAAGAAACTCAATATTTCATAATTTTGAAACTTATATTTTATTCTCGATACGTACTTTTGTTCTATGCAAAAGAACACAATTTTTTGTAATTTCGAAATTGATATTTTATTTTGGATCCCTACTTTTGTTTTACAAAAGAACTCAATTTTTAGTAATTTGGATATTTATATTTTATTCTCGATATGTACTTTGGTTTTATGCAAAAGAACTCAATTTTTGTAATTTCGAAATTGATATTTTATTTTGGATCCCTACTTTTGTTTTACAAAAAGAACTCAAATTTTAGTAAGTTGGATATTTATATTTTATTCTCGATATGTACTTTGGTTTTATGCAAAAGAACTCAATTTTTTGTAATTTCGAAATTTATATTTTATTTTGGATCCGTACTTTTATTTTACAAAGAGAACTCAATTTATAGTAATTTGGATATTTATATTTTATTTTCGATCCAGTACTTTTGTTTTACAAAAAGAATTCAATTTTTAATAATTTCGAAATTGATATATTATTTTTCATTCGTAGTTTTGTTTTACAAAAAGAAACTCAATAATTCATAATTTTGAAATTTATATTTTATTCTCGATATGTACTTTTGTTCTATGCAAAAGAACTCAACTTTTTGTAATTTCGAAATTGATATTTTATTTTGGATCCCTACTTTTGTTTTACAAAAATAACTCAATTTTTAGTAATTTGGATATTTATATTTTATTTTCGATCCGTACTTTTGTTTTACAAAAAGAATTCAATTTTTAATAATTTCGAAATTGATATATTATTTTTCATTCGTACTTTTGTTTTACAAAAAGAAACTCAATAATTCATAATTTTGAAATTTATATTTTATTCTCGATATGTACTTTTGTTCTATGCAAAAGAACTCAACTTTTGTAATTTCGAAATTGATATTTTATTTTGGATCCCTACTTTTGTTTTACAAAAATAACTCAATTTTTAGTAATTTGGATATTTATATTTTATTTTCGATCCGTACTTTTGTTTTACAAAAGAATTCAATTTTTAATAATTTCGAAATTGATATATTATTTTTCATTCGTACTTTTGTTTTACAAAAAGAAACTCAATAATTCATAATTTTGAAATTTATATTTTATTCTCGATATGTACTTTTGTTCTATGCAAAAGAACTCAACTTTTTGTAATTTCGAAATTGATATTTTATTTTGGATCCCTACTTTTGTTTTACAAAAATAACTCAATTTTTAGTAATTTGGATATTTATATTTTATTTTCGATCCGTACTTTTGTTTTACAAAAGAATTCAATTTTTAATAATTTCGAAATTGATATATTATTTTTCATTCAGTAGTTTTGTTTTACAAAAAGAAACTCAATATTTAATAATTTTGAAATTTATATTTTATTCTCGATATGTACATTGGTTTTATGCAAAAGAACTCAATTTTTTGTAATTTCGAAATTGATATTTTATTTTGGATCCCTACTTTTGTTTTACAAAAAGAACTCAATTTTTAGTAATTTGGATATTTATATTTTATTCTCGATATGTACATTGGTTTTATGCAAAAGAACTCAATTTTTTTAATTTCGAAATTTATATTTTATTTTGGATCCGTACTTTTATTTTACAAAGAGAACTCAATTTCTAGTAATTTTGATATTTATATTTTATTTTCGATCCGTACTTTTGTTTTACAAAAAGAATTCAATTTTTAATAATTTCGAAATTGATATATTATTTTTCATTCGTAGTTTTGTTTTACAAAAAGAAACTCAATATTTCATAATTTTGAAACTTATATTTTATTCTCGATACGTACTTTTGTTCTATGCAAAAGAACACAATTTTTTGTAATTTCGAAATTGATATTTTATTTTGGATCCCTACTTTTGTTTTACAAAAGAACTCAATTTTTAGTAATTTGGATATTTATATTTTATTCTCGATATGTACTTTGGTTTTATGCAAAAGAACTCAATTTTTTGTAATTTCGAAATTGATATTTTATTTTGGATCCCTACTTTTGTTTTACAAAAAGAACTCAAATTTTAGTAAGTTGGATATTTATATTTTATTCTCGATATGTACTTTGGTTTTATGCAAAAGAACTCAATTTTTGTAATTTCGAAATTTATATTTTATTTTGGATCCGTACTTTTATTTTACAAAGAGAACTCAATTTATAGTAATTTGGATATTTATATTTTATTTTCGATCCAGTACTTTTGTTTTACAAAAAGAATTCAATTTTTAATAATTTCGAAATTGATATATTATTTTTCATTCGTACTTTTGTTTTACAAAAAGAAACTCAATAATTCATAATTTTGAAATTTATATTTTATTCTCGATATGTACTTTTGTTCTATGCAAAAGAACTCAACTTTTTGTAATTTCGAAATTGATATTTTATTTTGGATCCCTACTTTTGTTTTACAAAAATAACTCAATTTTTAGTAATTTGGATATTTATATTTTATTTTCGATCCGTACTTTTGTTTTACAAAAAGAATTCAATTTTTAATAATTTCGAAATTGATATATTATTTTTCATTCGTAGTTTTGTTTTACAAAAAGAAACTCAATAATTCATAATTTTGAAATTTATATTTTATTCTCGATATGTACTTTTGTTCTATGCAAAAGAACTCAACTTTTTGTAATTTCGAAATTGATATTTTATTTTGGATCCCTACTTTTGTTTTACAAAAATAACTCAATTTTTAGTAATTTGGATATTTATATTTTATTTTCGATCCGTACTTTTGTTTTACAAAAGAATTCAATTTTTAATAATTTCGAAATTGATATATTATTTTTCATTCGTAGTTTTGTTTTGCAAAAAAGAAACTCAATATTTCATAATTTTGAAATTTATATTTTATTCTCGATACGTACTTTTGTTCTATGCAAAAGAACTCAACTTTTTGTAATTTCGAAATTGATATTTTATTTTGGATCCCTACTTTTCTTTTACAAAAAGAACTCAATTTTTAGTAATTTGGATATTTATATTTTATTCTCGATATGTACATTGGTTTTATGCAAAAGAACTCAATTTTTTTAATTTCGAAATTTATATTTTATTTCGGATCCGTACTTTAATTTTACAAAGAGAACTCAATTTATAGTAATTTTGATATTTATATTTTATTTTCGATCCGTACTTTTGTTTTACAAAAAGAATTCAATTTTTAATAATTTCGAAATTGATATATTATTTTTCATTCGTAGTTTTGTTTTACAAAAAGAAACTCAATATTTCATAATTTTGAAATTTATATTTTATTCTCGATACGTACTTTTGTTCTATGCAAAAGAACACAATTTTTTGTAATTTCGAAATTGATATTTTATTTTGGATCCCTACTTTTCTTTTACAAAAGAACTCAATTTTTAGTAATTTGGATTTTTATATTTTATTCTCGATATGTACTTTGGTTTTATGCAAAAGAACTCAATTTTTTGTAATTTCAAAATTTATATTTTATTTTGGATCCCCTCTTTTGTTTTTACCAAGAGAACTCAATTTATAGTAATTTGGATATTTATATTTTATTTTCGATCCGTACTTTTGTTTTACAAAAAGAATTCAATTTTTAATAATTTCGAAATTGATATATTATTTTTCATTCGTAGTTTTGTTTTACAAAAAGAAACTCAATATTTCATAATTTTGAAATTTATATTTTATTCTCGATACGTACTTTTGCTCTATGCAAAAAAGAACACAATTTTTTGTAATTTCGAAATTGATATTTTATTTTGGATCCCTACTTTTGTTTTACAAAAAGAACTCAATTTTTAGTAATTTGGATTTTATATTTTATTCTCGATATGTACATTGGTTTTATGCAAAAGAACTCAATTTTTTGTAATTTCGAAATTGATATTTTATTTAGATCCCTACTTTTGTTTTACAAAAAGAACTCAAATTTTAGTAAGTTGGATATTTATATTTTATTCTCGATATGTACTTTGGTTTTATGCAAAAGAACTCAATTTTTTGTAATTTCGAAATTTATATTTTATTTTGGATCCGTACTTTTATTTTACAAAGAGAACTCAATTTATAGTAATTTTGATATTTATATTTTATTTTCGATCCAGTACTTTTGTTTTACAAAAAGAATTCAATTTTTAATAATTTCGAAATTGATATATTATTTTTCATTCGTAGTTTTGTTTTACAAAAAGAAACTCAATAATTCATAATTTTGAAATTTATATTTTATTCTCGATATGTACTTTTGTTATATGCAAAAGAACTCAACTTTTTGTAATTTCGAAATTGATATTTTATTTTGGATCCCTACTTTTGTTTTACAAAAATAACTCAATTTTTAGTAATTTGGATATTTATATTTTATTTTCGATCCGTACTTTTGTTTTACAAAAAGAATTCAATTTTTAATAATTTCGAAATTGATATATTATTTTTCATTCGTAGTTTTGTTTTACAAAAAGAAACTCAATAATTCATAATTTTGAAATTTATATTTTATTCTCGATACGTACTTTTGTTATATGCAAAAGAACTCAACTTTTTGTAATTTCGAAATTGATATTTTATTTTGGATCCCTACTTTTGTTTTACAAAAATAACTCAATTTTTAGTAATTTGGATATTTATATTTTATTTTCGATCCGTACTTTTGTTTTACAAAAAGAATTCAATTTTTAATAATTTCGAAATTGATATATTATTTTTCATTCGTAGTTTTGTTTTACAAAAAAGAAACTCAATATTTCATAATTTTGAAATTTATATTTTGTTCTCGATACGTACTTTTGTTCTATGCAAAAGAACTCAATTTTTGTAATTTCGAAATTGATATTTTATTTTGGATCCCTACTTTTGTTTTACAAAAAGAACTCAATTTTTAGTAATTTGTAAATTTATAGTTTATTCTCGATATGTACTTTGGTTTTATGCAAAAGAACTCAATTTTTTGTAATTTCGAAATTTTATATTTTACTTTGGATCCCTACTTTTGTTTTACAAAAAGAATTCAATTTTTAATAATTTCGAAATTGATATATTATTTTTCATTCGTAGTTTTGTTTTGCAAAAAAGAAACTCAATATTTCATAATTTTGAAATTTATATTTTATTCTCGATACGTACTTTTGTTCTATGCAAAAGAACGCAACTTTTGGTAATTTCGAAATTGATATTTTATTTTGGATCCCTACTTTTCTTTTACAAAAAGAACTCAATTTTTAGTAATTTGGATATTTATATTTTATTCTCGATATGTACATTGGTTTTATGCAAAAGAACTCAATTTTTTTAATTTCGAAATTTATATTTTATTTTGGATCCAGTACTTTAATTTTACAAAGAGAACTCAATTTCGATAGTACTTTTGTTTTACAAAAAGAATTCAATTTTTAATAATTTCGAAATTGATATATTATTTTTCATTCGTAGTTTTGTTTTACAAAAAAGAAACTCAATAATTCATAATTTTGAAATTTATATTTTATTCTCGATATGTACTTTTGTTCTATGCAAAAGAACTCAACTTTTTGTAATTTCGAAATTGATATTTTATTTTGGATCCCTACTTTTGTTTTACAAAAATAACTCAATTTTTAGTAATTTGGATATTTATATTTTATTTTCGATCCGTACTTTTGTTTTACAAAAAGAATTCAATTTTTAATAATTTCGAAATTGATATATTATTTTTCATTCGTACTTTTGTTTTACAAAAAAGAAACTCAATAATTCATAATTTTGAAATTTATATTTTATTCTCGATATGTACTTTTGTTCTATGCAAAAGAACTCAACTTTTTGTAATTTCGAAATTGATATTTTATTTTGGATCCCTACTTTTGTTTTACAAAAATAACTCAATTTTTAGTAATTTGGATATTTATATTTTATTTTCGATCCAGTACTTTTGTTTTACAAAAAGAATTCAATTTTTAATAATTTCGAAATTGATATATTATTTTTCATTCGTACTTTTGTTTTACAAAAAGAAACTCAATAATTCATAATTTTGAAATTTATATTTTATTCTCGATATGTACTTTTGTTCTATGCAAAAGAACTCAACTTTTTGTAATTTCGAAATTGATATTTTATTTTGGATCCCTACTTTTGTTTTACAAAAATAACTCAATTTTTAGTAATTTGGATATTTATATTTTATTTTCGATCCGTACTTTTGTTTTACAAAAAGAATTCAATTTTTAATAATTTCGAAATTGATATATTATTTTTCATTCGTAGTTTTGTTTTACAAAAAAGAAACTCAATATTTAATAATTTTGAAATTTATATTTTATTCTCGATATGTACATTGGTTTTATGCAAAAGAACTCAATTTTTTGTAATTTCGAAATTGATATTTTATTTTGGATCCCTACTTTTGTTTTACAAAAAGAACTCAATTTTTAGTAATTTGGATATTTATATTTTATTCTCGATATGTACATTGGTTTTATGCAAAAGAACTCAATTTTTTTAATTTCGAAATTTATATTTTATTTTGGATCCGTACTTTTATTTTACAAAGAGAACTCAATTTCTAGTAATTTTGATATTTATATTTTATTTTCGATCCGTACTTTTGTTTTACAAAAAGAATTCAATTTTTAATAATTTCGAAATTGATATATTATTTTTCATTCGTAGTTTTGTTTTACAAAAAAGAAACTCAATATTTCATAATTTTGAAACTTATATTTTATTCTCGATACGTACTTTTGTTCTATGCAAAAGAACACAATTTTTTGTAATTTCGAAATTGATATTTTATTTTGGATCCCTACTTTTGTTTTACAAAAAGAACTCAATTTTTAGTAATTTGGATATTTATATTTTATTCTCGATATGTACTTTGGTTTTATGCAAAAGAACTCAATTTTTTGTAATTTCGAAATTGATATTTTATTTTGGATCCCTACTTTTGTTTTACAAAAGAACTCAAATTTTAGTAAGTTGGATATTTATATTTTATTCTCGATATGTACTTTGGTTTTATGCAAAAGAACTCAATTTTTTGTAATTTCGAAATTTATATTTTATTTTGGATCCGTACTTTTATTTTACAAAGAGAACTCAATTTATAGTAATTTGGATATTTATATTTTATTTTCGATCCGTACTTTTGTTTTACAAAAAGAATTCAATTTTTAATAATTTCGAAATTGATATATTATTTTTCATTCGTAGTTTTGTTTTACAAAAAGAAACTCAATAATTCATAATTTTGAAATTTATATTTTATTCTCGATATGTACTTTTGTTCTATGCAAAAGAACTCAACTTTTTGTAATTTCGAAATTGATATTTTATTTTGGATCCCTACTTTTGTTTTACAAAAATAACTCAATTTTTAGTAATTTGGATATTTATATTTTATTTTCGATCCGTACTTTTGTTTTACAAAAAGAATTCAATTTTTAATAATTTCGAAATTGATATATTATTTTTCATTCGTACTTTTGTTTTACAAAAAGAAACTCAATAATTCATAATTTTGAAATTTATATTTTATTCTCGATACGTACTTTTGTTCTATGCAAAAGAACTCAACTTTTTGTAATTTCGAAATTGATATTTTATTTTGGATCCCTACTTTTGTTTTACAAAAATAACTCAATTTTTAGTAATTTGGATATTTATATTTTATTTTCGATCCAGTACTTTTGTTTTACAAAAGAATTCAATTTTTAATAATTTCGAAATTGATATATTATTTTTCATTCGTACTTTTGTTTTACAAAAAGAAACTCAATAATTCATAATTTTGAAATTTATATTTTATTCTCGATATGTACTTTTGTTCTATGCAAAAGAACTCAACTTTTTGTAATTTCGAAATTGATATTTTATTTTGGATCCCTACTTTTGTTTTACAAAAATAACTCAATTTTTAGTAATTTGGATATTTATATTTTATTTTCGATCCGTACTTTTGTTTTACAAAAAGAATTCAATTTTTAATAATTTCGAAATTGATATATTATTTTTCATTCGTAGTTTTGTTTTACAAAAAGAAACTCAATATTTAATAATTTTGAAATTTATATTTTATTCTCGATATGTACATTGGTTTTATGCAAAAGAACTCAATTTTTTGTAATTTCGAAATTGATATTTTATTTTGGATCCCTACTTTTGTTTTACAAAAAGAACTCAATTTTTAGTAATTTGGATATTTATATTTTATTCTCGATATGTACATTGGTTTTATGCAAAAGAACTCAATTTTTTTAATTTCGAAATTTATATTTTATTTTGGATCCGTACTTTTATTTTACAAAGAGAACTCAATTTCTAGTAATTTTGATATTTATATTTTATTTTCGATCCGTACTTTTGTTTTACAAAAAGAATTCAATTTTTAATAATTTCGAAATTGATATATTATTTTTCATTCGTAGTTTTGTTTTACAAAAAAGAAACTCAATATTTCATAATTTTGAAACTTATATTTTATTCTCGATACGTACTTTTGTTCTATGCAAAAGAACACAATTTTTTGTAATTTCGAAATTGATATTTTATTTTGGATCCCTACTTTTGTTTTACAAAAAGAACTCAATTTTTAGTAATTTGGATATTTATATTTTATTCTCGATATGTACTTTGGTTTTATGCAAAAGAACTCAATTTTTTGTAATTTCGAAATTGATATTTTATTTTGGATCCCTACTTTTGTTTTACAAAAAGAACTCAAATTTTAGTAAGTTGGATATTTATATTTTATTCTCGATATGTACTTTGGTTTTATGCAAAAGAACTCAATTTTTTGTAATTTCGAAATTTATATTTTATTTTGGATCCGTACTTTTATTTTACAAAGAGAACTCAATTTATAGTAATTTGGATATTTATATTTTATTTTCGATCCGTCCTTTTGTTTTACAAAAAGAATTCAATTTTTAATAATTTCGAAATTGATATATTATTTTTCATTCGTAGTTTTGTTTTACAAAAAAGAAACTCAATAATTCATAATTTTGAAATTTATATTTTATTCTCGATATGTACTTTTGTTCTATGCAAAAGAACTCAATTTTTTGTAATTTCGAAATTGATATTTTATTTTGGATCCCTACTTTTGTTTTACAAAAATAACTCAATTTTTAGTAATTTGGATATTTATATTTTATTTTCGATCCGTACTTTTGTTTTACAAAAGAATTCAATTTTTAATAATTTCGAAATTGATATATTATTTTTCATTCGTAGTTTTGTTTTACAAAAAAGAAACTCAATAATTCATAATTTTGAAATTTATATTTTATTCTCCATATGTACTTTTGTTCTATGCAAAAGAACTCAACTTTTTGTAATTTCGAAATTGATATTTTATTTTGGATCCCTACTTTTGTTTTACAAAAATAACTCAATTTTTAGTAATTTGGATATTTATATTTTATTTTCGATCCGTACTTTTGTTTTACAAAAAGAATTCAATTTTTAATAATTTCGAAATTGATATATTATTTTTCATTCGTACTTTTGTTTTACAAAAAAGAAACTCAATAATTCATAATTTTGAAATTTATATTTTATTCTCGATATGTACTTTTGTTCTATGCAAAAGAACTCAACTTTTTGTAATTTCGAAATTGATATTTTATTTTGGATCCCTACTTTTGTTTTACAAAAATAACTCAATTTTTAGTAATTTGGATATTTATATTTTATTTTCGATCCGTACTTTTGTTTTACAAAAAGAATTCAATTTTTAATAATTTCGAAATTGATATATTATTTTTCATTCGTAGTTTTGTTTTACAAAAAGAAACTCAATATTTCATAATTTTGAAATTTATATTTTATTCTCGATACGTACTTTTGTTCTATGCAAAAGAACACAATTTTTTGTAATTTCGAAATTGATATTTTATTTTGGATCCCTACTTTTGTTTTACAAAAAGAACTCAATTTTTAGTAATTTGGATATTTATATTTTATTCTCGATATGTACTTTGGTTTTATGCAAAAGAACTCAATTTTTTGTAATTTCGAAATTGATATTTTATTTTGGATCCCTACTTTTGTTTTACAAAAAGAACTCAAATTTTAGTAAGTTGGATATTTATATTTTATTCTCGATATGTACTTTGGTTTTATGCAAAAGAACTCAATTTTTTGTAATTTCGAAATTTATATTTTATTTTGGATCCGTACTTTTATTTTACAAAGAGAACTCAATTTATAGTAATTTGGATATTTATATTTTATTTTCGATCCGTACTTTTGTTTTACAAAAGAATTCAATTTTTAATAATTTCGAAATTGATATATTATTTTTCATTCGTAGTTTTGTTTTACAAAAAGAAACTCAATAATTCATAATTTTGAAATTTATATTTTATTCTCGATATGTACTTTTGTTCTATGCAAAAGAACTCAACTTTTTGTAATTTCGAAATTGATATTTTATTTTGGATCCCTACTTTTGTTTTACAAAAATAACTCAATTTTTAGTAATTTGGATATTTATATTTTATTTTCGATCCGTACTTTTGTTTTACAAAAGAATTCAATTTTTAATAATTTCGAAATTGATATATTATTTTTCATTCGTAGTTTTGTTTTACAAAAAGAAACTCAATAATTCATAATTTTGAAATTTATATTTTATTCTCGATATGTACTTTTGTTCTATGCAAAAGAACTCAACTTTTTGTAATTTCGAAATTGATATTTTATTTTGGATCCCTACTTTTGTTTTACAAAAATAACTCAATTTTTAGTAATTTGGATATTTATATTTTATTTTCGATCCGTACTTTTGTTTTACAAAAGAATTCAATTTTTAATAATTTCGAAATTGATATATTATTTTTCATTCGTACTTTTGTTTTACAAAAAGAAACTCAATAATTCATAATTTTGAAATTTATATTTTATTCTCGATATGTACTTTTGTTCTATGCAAAAGAACTCAACTTTTTGTAATTTCGAAATTGATATTTTATTTTGGATCCCTACTTTTGTTTTACAAAAATAACTCAATTTTTAGTAATTTGGATATTTATATTTTATTTTCGATCCGTACTTTTGTTTTACAAAAAGAATTCAATTTTTAATAATTTCGAAATTGATATATTATTTTTCATTCGTAGTTTTGTTTTACAAAAAGAAACTCAATATTTCATAATTTTGAAATTTATATTTTATTCTCGATACGTACTTTTGTTCTATGCAAAAGAACACAATTTTTTGTAATTTCGAAATTGATATTTTATTTTGGATCCCTACTTTTGTTTTACAAAAAGAACTCAATTTTTAGTAATTTGGATATTTATATTTTATTCTCGATATGTACTTTGGTTTTATGCAAAAGAACTCAATTTTTTGTAATTTCGAAATTGATATTTTATTTTGGATCCCTACTTTTGTTTTACAAAAAGAACTCAAATTTTAGTAAGTTGGATATTTATATTTTATTCTCGATATGTACTTTGGTTTTATGCAAAAGAACTCAATTTTTGTAATTTCGAAATTTATATTTTATTTTGGATCCGTACTTTTATTTTACAAAGAGAACTCAATTTATAGTAATTTGGATATTTATATTTTATTTTCGATCCGTACTTTTGTTTTACAAAAAGAATTCAATTTTTAATAATTTCGAAATTGATATATTATTTTTCATTCGTAGTTTTGTTTTACAAAAAGAAACTCAATAATTCATAATTTTGAAATTTATATTTTATTCTCGATATGTACTTTTGTTCTATGCAAAAGAACTCAACTTTTTGTAATTTCGAAATTGATATTTTATTTTGGATCCCTACTTTTGTTTTACAAAAATAACTCAATTTTTAGTAATTTGGATATTTATATTTTATTTTCGATCCGTACTTTTGTTTTACAAAAAGAATTCAATTTTTAATAATTTCGAAATTGATATATTATTTTTCATTCGTAGTTTTGTTTTACAAAAAGAAACTCAATAATTCATAATTTTGAAATTTATATTTTATTCTCGATATGTACTTTTGTTCTATGCAAAAGAACTCAACTTTTTGTAATTTCGAAATTGATATTTTATTTTGGATCCCTACTTTTGTTTTACAAAAATAACTCAATTTTTAGTAATTTGGATATTTATATTTTATTTTCGATCCGTACTTTTGTTTTACAAAAGAATTCAATTTTTAATAATTTCGAAATTGATATATTATTTTTCATTCGTAGTTTTGTTTTGCAAAAAGAAACTCAATATTTCATAATTTTGAAATTTATATTTTATTCTCGATACGTACTTTTGTTCTATGCAAAAGAACTCAACTTTTGGTAATTTCGAAATTGATATTTTATTTTGGATCCCTACTTTTCTTTTACAAAAAGAACTCAATTTTTAGTAATTTGGATATTTATATTTTATTCTCGATATGTACATTGGTTTTATGCAAAAGAACTCAATTTTTTTTAATTTCGAAATTTATATTTTATTTCGGATCCGTACTTTAATTTTACAAAGAGAACTCAATTTATAGTAATTTTGATATTTATATTTTATTTTCGATCCGTACTTTTGTTTTACAAAAGAATTCAATTTTTAATAATTTCGAAATTGATATATTATTTTTCATTCGTAGTTTTGTTTTACAAAAAGAAACTCAATATTTCATAATTTTGAAATTTATATTTTATTCTCGATACGTACTTTTGTTCTATGCAAAAGAACACAATTTTTGTAATTTCGAAATTGATATTTTATTTTGGATCCCTACTTTTCTTTTACAAAAGAACTCAATTTTTAGTAATTTGGATTTTTATATTTTATTCTCGATATGTACTTTGGTTTTATGCAAAAGAACTCAATTTTTTGTAATTTCAAAATTTATATTTTATTTTGGATCCCCTCTTTTGTTTTTACCAAGAGAACTCAATTTATAGTAATTTGGATATTTATATTTTATTTTCGATCCGTACTTTTGTTTTACAAAAAGAATTCAATTTTTAATAATTTCGAAATTGATATATTATTTTTCATTCGTAGTTTTGTTTTACAAAAAGAAACTCAATATTTCATAATTTTGAAATTTATATTTTATTCTCGATACGTACTTTTGCTCTATGCAAAAAAGAACACAATTTTTTGTAATTTCGAAATTGATATTTTATTTTGGATCCCTACTTTTGTTTTACAAAAAGAACTCAATTTTTAGTAATTTGGATTTTATATTTTATTCTCGATATGTACATTGGTTTTATGCAAAAGAACTCAACTTTTTTAATTTCGAAATTTATATTTTATTTTAGATCCCTACTTTTGTTTTACAAAAAGAACTCAATTTCGAGTAATTTGGATATTTATATTTTATTCTCGATATGTACTTGGGTTTTATGCAAAAGAACTCAACTTTTGTAATTTCGAAATTTATATTTTATTTTGGATCCGTACTTTTATTTTACAAAGAGAACTCAATTTATAGTAATTTTGATATTTATATTTTATTTTCGATCCGTACTTTTGTTTTACAAAAGAATTCAATTTTTAATAATTTCGAAATTGATATATTATTTTTCATTCGTAGTTTTGTTTTACAAAAAGAAACTCAATAATTCATAATTTTGAAATTTATATTTTATTCTCGATATGTACTTTTGTTATATGCAAAAGAACTCAACTTTTGTAATTTCGAAATTTATATTTTATTTTGGATCCCTACTTTTGTTTTACAAAAAGAACTCAATTTTTAGTAATTTGGATATTTATATTTTATTTTCGATCCAGTACTTTTGTTTTACAAAAAGAATTCAATTTTTAATAATTTCGAAATTGATATATTATTTTTCATTCGTAGTTTTGTTTTACAAAAAGAAACTCAATAATTCATAATTTTGAAATTTATATTTTATTCTCGATATGTACTTTTGTTTTATGCAAAAGAACTCAACTTTTTGTAATTTCGAAATTGATATTTTATTTTGGATCCCTACTTTTGTTTTACAAAAATAACTCAATTTTTAGTAATTTGGATATTTATATTTTATTTTCGATCCGTACTTTTGTTTTACAAAAAGAATTCAATTTTTAATAATTTCGAAATTGATATATTATTTTTCATTCGTAGTTTTGTTTTACAAAAAGAAACTCAATATTTCATAATTTTGAAATTTATATTTTGTTCTCGATACGTACTTTTGTTTTATGCAAAAGAACTCAACTTTTTGTAATTTCGAAATTGATATTTTATTTTGGATCCCTACTTTTGTTTTACAAAAAGAACTCAATTTTTAGTAATTTGTAAATTTATAGTTTATTCTCGATATGTACTTTGGTTTTATGCAAAAGAACTCAATTTTTTGTAATTTCGAAATTTTATATTTTACTTTGGATCCCTACTTTTGTTTTACAAAAGAATTCAATTTTTAATAATTTCGAAATTGATATATTATTTTTCATTCGTAGTTTTGTTTTACAAAAAGAAACTCAATAATTCATAATTTTGAAATTTATATTTTATTCTCGATATGTACTTTTGTTTTATGCAAAAGAACTCAACTTTTGTAATTTCGAAATTGATATTTTATTTTGGATCCCTACTTTTGTTTTACAAAAATAACTCAATTTTTAGTAATTTGGATATTTATATTTTATTTTCGATCCGTACTTTTGTTTTACAAAAAGAATTCAATTTTTAATAATTTCGAAATTGATATATTATTTTTCATTCGTAGTTTTGTTTTACAAAAAGAAACTCAATATTTCATAATTTTGAAATTTATATTTTGTTCTCGATACGTACTTTTGTTCTATGCAAAAGAACTCAATTTTTGTAATTTCGAAATTGATATTTTATTTTGGATCCCTACTTTTGTTTTACAAAAGAACTCAATTTTTAGTAATTTGTAAATTTATAGTTTATTCTCGATATGTACTTTGGTTTTATGCAAAAGAACTCAATTTTTTGTAATTTCGAAATTTTATATTTTACTTTGGATCCCTACTTTTGTTTTACAAAAAGAATTCAATTTTTAATAATTTCGAAATTGATATATTATTTTTCATTCGTAGTTTTGTTTTACAAAAAGAAACTCAATAATTCATAATTTTGAAATTTATATTTTATTCTCGATATGTACTTTTGTTTTATGCAAAAGAACTCAACTTTTGTAATTTCGAAATTGATATTTTATTTTGGATCCCTACTTTTGTTTTACAAAAATAACTCAATTTTTAGTAATTTGGATATTTATATTTTATTTTCGATCCGTACTTTTGTTTTACAAAAAGAATTCAATTTTTAATAATTTCGAAATTGATATATTATTTTTCATTCGTAGTTTTGTTTTACAAAAAGAAACTCAATATTTCATAATTTTGAAATTTATATTTTGTTCTCGATACGTACTTTTGTTCTATGCAAAAGAACTCAATTTTTGTAATTTCGAAATTGATATTTTATTTTGGATCCCTACTTTTGTTTTACAAAAGAACTCAATTTTTAGTAATTTGTAAATTTATAGTTTATTCTCGATATGTACTTTGGTTTTATGCAAAAGAACTCAATTTTTGTAATTTCGAAATTTTATATTTTACTTTGGATCCCTACTTTTGTTTTACAAAAGAATTCAATTTTTAATAATTTCGAAATTGATATATTATTTTTCATTCGTAGTTTTGTTTTGCAAAAAGAAACTCAATATTTCATAATTTTGAAATTTATATTTTATTCTCGATACGTACTTTTGTTCTATGCAAAAGAACTCAACTTTTGGTAATTTCGAAATTGATATTTTATTTTGGATCCCTACTTTTCTTTTACAAAAAGAACTCAATTTTTAGTAATTTGGATATTTATATTTTATTCTCGATATGTACATTGGTTTTATGCAAAAGAACTCAATTTTTTTTAATTTCGAAATTTATATTTTATTTTGGATCCGTACTTTAATTTTACAAAGAGAACTCAATTTATAGTAATTTTGATATTTATATTTTATTTTCGATCCGTACTTTTGTTTTACAAAAAGAATTCAATTTTTAATAATTTCGAAATTGATATATTATTTTTCATTCGTAGTTTTGTTTTACAAAAAAGAAACTCAATATTTCATAATTTTGAAATTTATATTTTATTCTCGATACGTACTTTTGTTCTATGCAAAAGAACACAATTTTTTGTAATTTCGAAATTGATATTTTATTTTGGATCCCTACTTTTCTTTTACAAAAAGAACTCAATTTTTAGTAAGTTGGATTTTTATATTTTATTCTCGATATGTACTTTGGTTTTATGCAAAAGAACTCAATTTTTTTGTAATTTCAAAATTTATATTTTATTTTGGATCCCCTCTTTTGTTTTTACCAAGAGAACTCAATTTATAGTAATTTGGATATTTATATTTTATTTTCGATCCGTACTTTTGTTTTACAAAAGAATTCAATTTTTAATAATTTCGAAATTGATATATTATTTTTCATTCGTAGTTTTGTTTTAGCAAAAAGAAACTCAATATTTCATAATTTTGAAATTTATATTTTATTCTCGATACGTACTTTTGCTCTATGCAAAAGAACACAATTTTTTGTAATTTCGAAATTGATATTTTATTTTGGATCCCTACTTTTGTTTTACAAAAAGAACTCAAATTTTAGTAAGTTGGATATTTATATTTTATTCTCGATATGTACTTTGGTTTTATGCAAAAGAACTCAATTTTTTGTAATTTCGAAATTTATATTTTATTTTGGATCCGTACTTTTATTTTACAAAGAGAACTCAATTTATAGTAATTTGGATATTTATATTTTATTTTCGATCCGTACTTTTGTTTTACAAAAAGAATTCAATTTTTAATAATTTCGAAATTGATATATTATTTTTCATTCGTAGTTTTGTTTTACAAAAAAGAAACTCAATAATTCATAATTTTGAAATTTATATTTTATTCTCGATACGTACTTTTGTTCTATGCAAAAGAACTCAACTTTTTGTAATTTCGAAATTGATATTTTATTTTGGATCCCTACTTTTGTTTTACAAAAATAACTCAATTTTTAGTAATTTGGATATTTATATTTTATTTTCGATCCGTACTTTTGTTTTACAAAAGAATTCAATTTTTAATAATTTCGAAATTGATATATTATTTTTCATTCGTAGTTTTGTTTTACAAAAAAGAAACTCAATAATTCATAATTTTGAAATTTATATTTTATTCTCGATATGTACTTTTGTTCTATGCAAAAGAACTCAACTTTTTGTAATTTCGAAATTGATATTTTATTTTGGATCCCTACTTTTGTTTTACAAAAATAACTCAATTTTTAGTAATTTGGATATTTATATTTTATTTTCGATCCGTACTTTTGTTTTACAAAAAGAATTCAATTTTTAATAATTTCGAAATTGATATATTATTTTTCATTCGTAGTTTTGTTTTACAAAAAAGAAACTCAATATTTCATAATTTTGAAATTTATATTTTATTCTCGATACGTACTTTTGTTCTATGCAAAAGAACTCAATTTTTTGTAATTTCGAAATTGATATTTTATTTTGGATCCCTACTTTTGTTTTACAAAAAGAACTCAATTTTTAGTAATTTGTAAATTTATAGTTTATTCTCGATATGTACTTTGGTTTTATGCAAAAGAACTCAATTTTTTGTAATTTCGAAATTTTATATTTTACTTTGGATCCCTACTTTTGTTTTACAAAAGAATTCAATTTTTAATAATTTCGAAATTGATATATTATTTTTCATTCGTAGTTTTGTTTTGCAAAAAGAAACTCAATATTTCATAATTTTGAAATTTATATTTTATTCTCGATACGTACTTTTGTTCTATGCAAAAGAACTCAACTTTTGGTAATTTCGAAATTGATATTTTATTTTGGATCCCTACTTTTCTTTTACAAAAGAACTCAATTTTTAGTAATTTGGATATTTATATTTTATTCTCGATATGTACATTGGTTTTATGCAAAAGAACTCAATTTTTTTAATTTCGAAATTTATATTTTATTTTGGATCCGTACTTTAATTTTACAAAGAGAACTCAATTTATAGTAATATTGATATTTATATTTTATTTTCGATCCGTACTTTTGTTTTACAAAAGAATTCAATTTTTAATAATTTCGAAATTGATATATTATTTTTCATTCGTAGTTTTGTTTTACAAAAAGAAACTCAATATTTCATAATTTTGAAATTTATATTTTATTCTCGATATGTACATTGGTTTTATGCAAAAGAACTCAATTTTTTGTAATTTTGAAATTGATATTTTATTTTGGATCCCTACTTTTCTTTTACAAAAAGAACTCAAATTTTAGTAAGTTGGATATTTATATTTTATTCTCGATATGTACTTTGGTTTTATGCAAAAGAACTCAATTTTTTGTAATTTCAAAATTTATATTTTATTTTGGATCCCCTCTTTTGTTTTTACCAAGAGAACTCAATTTATAGTAATTTGGATATTTATATTTTATTTTCGATCCGTACTTTTGTTTTACAAAAGAATTCAATTTTTAATAATTTCGAAATTGATATATTATTTTTCATTCGTAGTTTTGTTTTACAAAAAGAAACTCAATATTTCATAATTTTGAAATTTATATTTTATTCTCGATACGTACTTTTGTTCTATGCAAAAGAACACAATTTTTTGTAATTTCGAAATTGATATTTTATTTTGGATCCCTACTTTTGTTTTACAAAAAGAACTCAATTTTTAGTAATTTGGATATTTATATTTTATTCTCGATATGTACTTTGGTTTTATGCAAAAGAACTCAATTTTTTGTAATTTCGAAATTGATATTTTATTTTGGATCCCTACTTTTGTTTTACAAAAGAACTCAAATTTTAGTAAGTTGGATATTTATATTTTATTCTCGATATGTACTTTGGTTTTATGCAAAAGAACTCAATTTTTGTAATTTCGAAATTTATATTTTATTTTGGATCCGTACTTTTATTTTACAAAGAGAACTCAATTTATAGTAATTTGGATATTTATATTTTATTTTCGATCCGTACTTTTGTTTTACAAAAAGAATTCAATTTTTAATAATTTCGAAATTGATATATTATTTTTCATTCGTAGTTTTGTTTTACAAAAAGAAACTCAATAATTCATAATTTTGAAATTTATATTTTATTCTCGATATGTACTTTTGTTCTATGCAAAAGAACTCAACTTTTTGTAATTTCGAAATTGATATTTTATTTTGGATCCCTACTTTTGTTTTACAAAAATAACTCAATTTTTAGTAATTTGGATATTTATATTTTATTTTCGATCCGTACTTTTGTTTTACAAAAGAATTCAATTTTTAATAATTTCGAAATTGATATATTATTTTTCATTCGTAGTTTTGTTTTACAAAAAGAAACTCAATATTTCGTAATTTTGAAATTTATATTTTATTCTCGGTACGTACTTTTGTTCTATGCAAAAGAACTCAATTTTTTGTAATTTCGAAATTGATATTTTATTTTGGATCCCTACTTTTGTTATACAAAAAGAACTCAATTTTTAGTAATTTGGAAATTTATAGTTTATTCTCGATATGTACCTTGGTTTTATGCAAAAGAACTCAATTTTTTTTAATTTCGAAATTTATATTTTATTTTGGATCCGTACTTTTATTTTACAAAGAGAACTCAATTTATAGTAATATTGATATTTATATTTTATTTTCGATCCGTACTTTTGTTTTACAAAAGAATTCAATTTTTAATAATTTCGAAATTGATATATTATTTTTCATTCGTAGTTTTGTTTTACAAAAAGAAACTCAATATTTCATAATTTTGAAATTTATATTTTATTCTCGATATGTACATTGGTTTTATGCAAAAGAACTCAATTTTTTGTAATTTCGAAATTGATATTTTATTTTGGATCCCTACTTTTCTTTTACAAAAAGAACTCAAATTTTAGTAAGTTGGATATTTATATTTTATTCTCGATATGTACTTTGGTTTTATGCAAAAGAACTCAATTTTTTGTAATTTCAAAATTTATATTTTATTTTGGATCCCCCCTTTTGTTTTTACCAAGAGAACTCAATTTATAGTAATTTGGATATTTATATTTTATTTTCGATCCGTACTTTTGTTTTACAAAAAGAATTCAATTTTTAATAATTTCGAAATTGATATATTATTTTTCATTCGTAGTTTTGTTTTACAAAAAGAAACTCAATATTTCATAATTTTGAAATTTATATTTTATTCTCGATACGTACTTTTGTTCTATGCAAAAGAACACAATTTTTGTAATTTCGAAATTGATATTTTATTTTGGATCCCTACTTTTGTTTTACAAAAAGAACTCAATTTTTAGTAATTTGGATATTTATATTTTATTCTCGATATGTACTTTGGTTTTATGCAAAAGAACTCAATTTTTTGTAATTTCGAAATTGATATTTTATTTTGGATCCCTACTTTTGTTTTACAAAAAGAACTCAAATTTTAGTAAGTTGGATATTTATATTTTATTCTCGATATGTACTTTGGTTTTATGCAAAAGAACTCAATTTTTGTAATTTCAAAATTTATATTTTATTTTGGATCCGTACTTTTATTTTACAAAGAGAACTCAATTTATAGTAATTTGGATATTTATATTTTATTTTCGATCCGTACTTTTGTTTTACAAAAGAATTCAATTTTAATAATTTCGAAATTGATATATTATTTTTCATTCGTAGTTTTGTTTTACAAAAAGAAACTCAATAATTCATAATTTTGAAATTTATATTTTATTCTCGATATGTACTTTTGTTCTATGCAAAAGAACTCAACTTTTGTAATTTCGAAATTGATATTTTATTTTGGATCCCTACTTTTGTTTTACAAAAATAACTCAATTTTTAGTAATTTGGATATTTATATTTTATTTTCGATCCGTACTTTTGTTTTACAAAAGAATTCAATTTTTAATAATTTCGAAATTGATATATTATTTTTCATTCGTAGTTTTGTTTTACAAAAAGAAACTCAATATTTCGTAATTTTGAAATTTATATTTTATTCTCGGTACGTACTTTTGTTCTATGCAAAAGAACTCAATTTTTGTAATTTCGAAATTGATATTTTATTTTGGATCCCTACTTTTGTTATACAAAAAGAACTCAATTTTTAGTAATTTGGAAATTTATAGTTTATTCTCGATATGTACCTTGGTTTTATGCAAAAGAACTCAATCTTTTGTGATTTCGAAATTTTATATTTTACTTTGGATCCCTACTTTTGTTTTACAAAAGAATTTAATTTTTAATAATTTCGAAATTGATATATTATTTTTCATTCGTAGTTTTGTTTTGCAAAAAAGAAACTCAATATTTCATAATTTTGAAATTTATATTTTATTCTCGATACGTACTTTTGTTCTATGCAAAAGAACACAATTTTTTGTAATTTCGAAATTCATATTTTATTTTGGATCCCTACTTTTGTTTTACAAAAAGAACTCAATTTTTTGTAATTTCGAAATTTATATTTTATTTTGGATCCCCTCTTTTGTTTTTACCAAGAGAACTCAATTTATAGTAATTTGGATATTTATATTTTATTTTCGATCCGTACTTTTGTTTTACAAAAAGAATTCAATTTTTAATAATTTCGAAATTGATATATTATTTTTCATTCGTAGTTTTGTTTTAGAAAAAAGAAACTCAATATTTCATAATTTTGAAATTTATATTTTATTCTCGATACGTACTTTTGTTCTATGCAAAAGAACTCAATTTTTTGTAATTTCGAAATTGATATTTTATTTTGGATCCCTACTTTTGTTTTACAAAAAGAACTCAATTTTTAGTAATTTGTAAATTTATAGTTTATTCTCGATATGTACTTTGGTTTTATACAAAAGAACTCAATTTTTTGTAATTTCGAAATTTTATACTTTACTTTGGATCCCTACTTTTGTTTTACAAAAAGAATTCAATTTTTAATAATTTCGAAATTGATATATTATTTTTCATTCGTAGTTTTGTTTTGCAAAAAAGAAACTCAATATTTCATAATTTTGAAATTTATATTTTATTCTCGATACGTACTTTTGTTCTATGCAAAAGAACTCAACTTTTGGTAATTTCGAAATTGATATTTTATTTTGGATCCCTACTTTTCTTTTACAAAAAGAACTCAATTTTTAGTAATTTGGATATTTATATTTTATTCTCGATATGTACATTGGTTTTATGCAAAAGAACTCAATTTTTTTTAATTTCGAAATTTATATTTTATTTTGGATCCGTACTTTAATTTTACAAAGAGAACTCAATTTATAGTAATTTTGATATTTATATTTTATTTTCGATCCGTACTTTTGTTTTACAAAAAGAATTCAATTTTTAATAATTTCGAAATTGATATATTATTTTTCATTCGTAGTTTTCTTTTACAAAAAGAAACTCAATATTTCATAATTTTGAAATTTATATTTTATTCTCGATACGTACTTTTGTTCTATGCAAAAGAACACAATTTTTGTAATTTCGAAATTGATATTTTATTTTGGATCCCTACTTTTGTTTTACAAAAAGAACTCAAATTTTAGTAAGTTGGATATTTATATTTTATTCTCGATATGTACTTTGGTTTTATGCAAAAGAACTCAATTTTTTGTAATTTCGAAATTTATATTTTATTTTGGATCCGTACTTTTATTTTACAAAGAGAACTCAATTTATAGTAATTTGGATATTTATATTTTATTTTCGATCCGTACTTTTGTTTTACAAAAGAATTCAATTTTTAATAATTTCGAAATTGATATATTATTTTTCATTCGTAGTTTTGTTTTACAAAAAGAAACTCAATAATTCATAATTTTGAAATTTATATTTTATTCTCGATATGTACTTTTGTTCTATGCAAAAGAACTCAACTTTTGTAATTTCGAAATTGATATTTTATTTTGGATCCCTACTTTTGTTTTACAAAAATAACTCAATTTTTAGTAATTTGGATATTTATATTTTATTTTCGATCCGTACTTTTGTTTTACAAAAGAATTCAATTTTTAATAATTTCGAAATTGATATATTATTTTTCATTCGTAGTTTTGTTTTACAAAAAGAAACTCAATATTTCGTAATTTTGAAATTTATATTTTATTCTCGGTACGTACTTTTGTTCTATGCAAAAGAACTCAATTTTTGTAATTTCGAAATTGATATTTTATTTTGGATCCCTACTTTTGTTATACAAAAAGAACTCAATTTTTAGTAATTTGGAAATTTATAGTTTATTCTCGATATGTACCTTGGTTTTATGCAAAAGAACTCAATCTTTTGTGATTTCGAAATTTTATATTTTACTTTGGATCCCTACTTTTGTTTTACAAAAAGAATTTAATTTTTAATAATTTCGAAATTGATATATTATTTTTCATTCGTAGTTTTGTTTTGCAAAAAAGAAACTCAATATTTCATAATTTTGAAATTTATATTTTATTCTCGATACGTACTTTTGTTCTATGCAAAAGAACACAATTTTTTGTAATTTCGAAATTCATATTTTATTTTGGATCCCTACTTTTGTTTTACAAAAAGAACTCAATTTTTGTAATTTCGAAATTTATATTTTATTTTGGATCCCTCTTTTGTTTTTACCAAGAGAACTCAATTTATAGTAATTTGGATATTTATATTTTATTTTCGATCCGTACTTTTGTTTTACAAAAAGAATTCAATTTTTAATAATTTCGAAATTGATATATTATTTTTCATTCGTAGTTTTGTTTTAGAAAAAGAAACTCAATATTTCATAATTTTGAAATTTATATTTTATTCTCGACACGTACTTTTGTTCTATGCAAAAGAACTCAATTTTTGTAATTTCGAAATTGATATTTTATTTTGGATCCCTACTTTTGTTTTACAAAAGAACTCAATTTTTAGTAATTTGTAAATTTATAGTTTATTCTCGATATGTACTTTGGTTTTATACAAAAGAACTCAATTTTTTGTAATTTCGAAATTTTATACTTTACTTTGGATCCCTACTTTTGTTTTACAAAAGAATTCAATTTTTAATAATTTCGAAATTGATATATTATTTTTCATTCAGTAGTTTTGTTTTGCAAAAAGAAACTCAATATTTCATAATTTTGAAATTTATATTTTATTCTCGATACGTACTTTTGTTCTATGCAAAAGAACTCAACTTTTGGTAATTTCGAAATTGATATTTTATTTTGGATCCCTACTTTTCTTTTACAAAAAGAACTCAATTTTTAGTAATTTGGATATTTATATTTTATTCTCGATATGTACATTGGTTTTATGCAAAAGAACTCAATTTTTTTAATTTCGAAATTTATATTTTATTTTGGATCCAGTACTTTAATTTTACAAAGAGAACTCAATTTATAGTAATTTTGATATTTATATTTTATTTTCGATCCGTACTTTTGTTTTACAAAAGAATTCAATTTTTAATAATTTCAAAATTGATATATTATTTTTCATTCGTAGTTTTCTTTTACAAAAAGAAACTCAATATTTCATAATTTTGAAATTTATATTTTATTCTCGATACGTACTTTTGTTCTATGCAAAAGAACACAATTTTTTGTAATTTCGAAATTGATATTTTATTTTGGATCCCTACTTTTGTTTTACAAAAAGAACTCAAATTTTAGTAAGTTGGATATTTATATTTTATTCTCGATATGTACTTTGGTTTTATGCAAAAGAACTCAATTTTTTGTAATTTCGAACTTTATATTTTATTTTGGATCCGTACTTTTATTTTACAAAGAGAACTCAATTTATAGTAATTTGGATATTTATATTTTATTTTCGATCCGTACTTTTGTTTTACAAAAGAATTCAATTTTTAATAATTTCGAAATTGATATATTATTTTTCATTCGTAGTTTTGTTTTACAAAAAGAAACTCAATAATTCATAATTTTGAAATTTATATTTTATTCTCGATATGTACTTTTGTTCTATGCAAAAGAACTCAACTTTTTGTAATTTCGAAATTGATATTTTATTTTGGATCCCTACTTTTGTTTTACAAAAATAACTCAATTTTTAGTAATTTGGATATTTATATTTTATTTTCGATCCGTACTTTTGTTTTACAAAAGAATTCAATTTTTAATAATTTCGAAATTGATATATTATTTTTCATTCGTAGTTTTGTTTTACAAAAAGAAACTCAATATTTCATAATTTTGAAATTTATATTTTATTCTCGATACGTACTTTTGTTCTATGCAAAAGAGCACAATTTTTTGTAATTTCGAAATTGATATTTTATTTTGGATCCCTACTTTTGTTATACAAAAAGAACTCAATTTTTAGTAATTTGGATTTTTATATTTTATTCTCGATATGTACATTGGTTTTATGCAAAAGAACTCAATTTTTTGTAATTTCGAAATTGATATTTTATTTTGGATCCCTACTTTTGTTTTACAAAAAGAACTCAAATTTTAGTAAGTTGGATATTTATATTTTATTCTCGATATGTACTTTGGTTTTATGCAAAAGAACTCAATTTTTTGTAATTTCGAAATTGATATTTTATTTTGGATCCCTACTTTTGTTTTACAAAAAGAACTCACTTTTTAGTAATTTGGATTTTTATATTTTATTCTCGATATGTAAATTGGTTTTATGCAAAAGAACTCAATTTTTTGTAATTTCGAAATTTATATTTTATTTTGGATCCGTACTTTTATTTTACAAAGAGAACTCAATTTATAGTAATTTGGATATTTATATTTTATTTTCGATCCGTACTTTTGTTTTACAAAAGAATTCAATTTTTAATAATTTCGAAATTGATATATTATTTTTCATTCGTAGTTTTGTTTTACAAAAAGAAACTCAATATTTCATAATTTTGAAATTTATATTTTATTCTCGATACGTACTTTTGTTCTATGCAAAAGAACTCAATTTTAGTAATTTCGAAATTGATATTTTATTTTGGATCCCTACTTTTGTTTTACAAAAAAGAACTCACTTTTTAGTAATTTGGATATTTATATTTTATTCTCGATATGTACTTTGGTTTTATGCAAAAGAACTCAATTTTTTGTAATTTCGAAATTGATATTTTATTTTGGATCCCTACTTTTGTTTTGCAAAAAGAACTCAATTTTTAGTAATTTGGATATTTATATTTTATTCTCGATATGTACTTTGGTTTTATGCAAAAGAACTCAATTTTTGTAATTTCGAAATTTATATTTTATTTTGGATCCGTACTTTTACTTTACAAAGAGAACTCAATTTATAGTAATTTGGATATTTATATTTTATTTTCGATCCGTACTTTTGTTTTACAAAAAGAATTCAATTTTTAATAATTTCGAAATTGATATATTATTTTTCATTCGTAGTTTTGTTTTACAAAAAGAAACTCAATATTTCATAATTTTGAAATTTATATTTTATTCTTGATACGTACTTTTGTTCTATGCAAAAGAACACAATTTTTTGTAATTTCGAAATTGATATTTTATTTTGGATCCCTACTTTTATTTTACAAAAAGAACTCACTTTTTAGTAATTTGGATTTTTATATTTTATTCTCGATATGTAAATTGGTTTTATGCAAAAGAACTCAATTTTTTGTAATTTCGAAATTGATATTTTATTTTGGATCCCTACTTTTCTTTTACAAAAGAACTCAAATTTTAGTAAGTTGGATATTTATATTTTATTCTCGATATGTACTTTGGTTTTATGCAAAAGAACTCAATTTTTTTAATTTCGAAATTTATATTTTATTTTGGATCCGTACTTTTATTTTACAAAGAGAACTCAATTTATAGTAATTTTGATATTTATATTTTATTTTCGATCCAGTACTTTTGTTTTACAAAAAGAATTCAATTTTTAATAATTTCGAAATTGATATATTATTTTTCATTCGTAGTTTTGTTTTGCAAAAAGAAACTCAATATTTCAAAATTTTGAAATTTATATTTTATTCTCGATACGTACTTTTGTTCTATGCAAAAGAACTCAACTTTTGGTAATTTCGAAATTGATATTTTATTTTGGATCCCTACTTTTCTTTTACAAAAAGAACTCAATTTTTAGTAATTTGGATATTTATATTTTATTCTCGATATGTACATTGGTTTTATGCAAAAGAACTCAATTTTTTTAATTTCGAAATTTATATTTTATTTTGGATCCGTACTTTTATTTTACAAAGAGAACTCAATTTATAGTAATTTTGATATTTATATTTTATTTTTGATCCGTACTTTTGTTTTACAAAAGAATTCAATTTTTAATAATTTCGAAATTGATATATTATTTTTCATTCGTAGTTTTGTTTTACAAAAAGAAACTCAATAATTCATAATTTTGAAATTTATATTTTATTCTCGATATGTACTTTTGTTCTATGCAAAAGAACTCAACTTTTGTAATTTCGAAATTGATATTTTATTTTGGATCCCTACTTTTGTTTTACAAAAATAACTCAATTTTTAGTAATTTGGATATTTATATTTTATTTTCGATCCGTACTTTTGTTTTACAAAAAGAATTCAATTTTTAATAATTTCGAAATTGATATATTATTTTTCATTCGTAGTTTTGTTTTACAAAAAGAAACTCAATATTTCATAATTTTGAAATTTATATTTTATTCTCGATACGTACTTTTGTTCTATGCAAAAGAGCACAATTTTTTGTAATTTCGAAATTGATATTTTATTTTGGATCCCTACTTTTGTTTTACAAAAAGAACTCAATTTTTAGTAATTTGGATTTTTATATTTTATTCTCGATATGTACATTGGTTTTATGCAAAAGAACTCAATTTTTGTAATTTCGAAATTGATATTTTATTTTGGATCCCTACTTTTCTTTTACAAAAGAACTCAAATTTTAGTAAGTTGGATATTTATATTTTATTCTCGATATGTACTTTGGTTTTATGCAAAAGAACTCAATTTTTTTAATTTCGAAATTTATATTTTATTTTGGATCCGTACTTTTATTTTACAAAGAGAACTCAATTTATAGTAATTTTGATATTTATATTTTATTTTCGATCCGTACTTTTGTTTTACAAAAGAATTCAATTTTTAATAATTTCGAAATTGATATATTATTTTTCATTCAGTAGTTTTGTTTTACAAAAAGAAACTCAATATTTCATAATTTTGAAATTTATATTTTATTCTTGATACGTACTTTTGTTCTATGCAAAAGAACACAATTTTTTGTAATTTCGAAATTGATATTTTATTTTGGATCCCTACTTTTGTTTTACAAAAGAACTCACTTTTTAGTAATTTGGAATTTTATATTTTATTCTCGATATGTAAATTGGTTTTATGCAAAAGAACTCAATTTTTTGTAATTTCGAAATTGATATTTTATTTTGGATCCCTACTTTTGTTTTACAAAAAGAACTCAAATTTTAGTAAGTTGGATATTTATATTTTATTCTCGATATGTACTTTGGTTTTATGCAAAAGAACTCAATTTTTTGTAATTTCGAAATTTATATTTTATTTTGGATCCGTACTTTTATTTTACAAAGAGAACTCAATTTATAGTAATTTGGATATTTATATTTTATTTTCGATCCGTACTTTTGTTTTACAAAAGAATTCAATTTTTAATAATTTCGAAATTGATATATTATTTTTCATTCGTAGTTTTGTTTTACAAAAAGAAACTCAATATTTCATAATTTTGAAATTTATATTTTATTCTTGATACGTACTTTTGTTCTATGCAAAAGAACACAATTTTTTGTAATTTCGAAATTGATATTTTATTTTGGATCCCTACTTTTGTTTTACAAAAGAACTCACTTTTTAGTAATTTGGATTTTTATATTTTATTCTCGATATGTAAATTGGTTTTATGCAAAAGAACTCAATTTTTTGTAATTTCGAAATTGATATTTTATTTTGGATCCCTACTTTTCTTTTACAAAAAGAACTCAAATTTTAGTAAGTTGGATATTTATATTTTATTCTCGATATGTACTTTGGTTTTATGCAAAAGAACTCAATTTTTTGTAATTTCGAAATTTATATTTTATTTTGGATCCGTACTTTTATTTTACAAAGAGAACTCAATTTATAGTAATTTTGATATTCATATTTTATTTTTGATCCGTACTTTTGTTTTACAAAAGAATTCAATTTTTAATAATTTCGAAATTGATATATTATTTTTCATTCGTAGTTTTGTTTTACAAAAAGAAACTCAATAATTCATAATATTGAAATTTATATTTTATTCTCGATATGTACTTTTGTTCTATGCAAAAGAACTCAACTTTTGTAATTTCGAAATTGATATTTTATTTTGGATCCCTACTTTTGTTTTACAAAAATAACTCAATTTTTAGTAATTTGGATATTTATATTTTATTTTCGATCCGTACTTTTGTTTTACAAAAAGAATTCAATTTTTAATAATTTCGAAATTGATATATTATTTTTCATTCAGTAGTTTTGTTTTACAAAAAGAAACTCAATATTTCATAATTTTGAAATTTATATTTTATTCTCGATACGTACTTTTGTTCTATGCAAAAGAGCACAATTTTTGTAATTTCGAAATTGATATTTTATTTTGGATCCCTACTTTTGTTTTACAAAAAGAACTCAATTTTTAGTAATTTGGATTTTTATATTTTATTCTTGATATGTACATTGGTTTTATGCAAAAGAACTCAATTTTTGTAATTTCGAAATTGATATTTTATTTTGGATCCCTACTTTTGTTTTACAAAAAGAACTCAAATTTTAGTAAGTTTGATATTTATATTTTATTCTCGATATGTACTTTGGTTTTATGCAAAAGAACTCAATTTTTTGTAATTTCGAAATTTATATTTTATTTTGGATCCGTACTTTTATTTTACAAAGAGAACTCAATTTATAGTAATTTGGATATTTATATTTTATTTTCGATCCGTACTTTTGTTTTACAAAAAGAATTCAATTTTTAATAATTTCGAAATTGATATATTATTTTTCATTCGTAGTTTTGTTTTACAAAAAAGAAACTCAATATTTCATAATTTTGAAATTTATATTTTATTCTGGATACGTACTTTTGTTCTATGCAAAAGAACACAATTTTTTGTAATTTCGAAATTGATATTTTATTTTGGATCCCTACTTTTGTTTTACAAAAGAACTCACTTTTTAGTAATTTGGATTTTTATATTTTATTCTCGATATGTAAATTGGTTTTATGCAAAAGAACTCAATTTTTTGTAATTTCGAAATTGATATTTTATTTTGGATCCCTACTTTTGTTTTACAAAAAGAACTCAAATTTTAGTAAGTTGGATATTTATATTTTATTCTCGATATGTACTTTGGTTTTATGCAAAAGAACTCAATTTTTTGTAATTTCGAAATTTATATTTTATTTTGGATCCGTACTTTTATTTTACAAAGAGAACTCAATTTATAGTAATTTGGATATTTATATTTTATTTTCGATCCGTACTTTTGTTTTACAAAAAGAATTCAATTTTTAATAATTTCGAAATTGATATATTATTTTTCATTCGTAGTTTTGTTTTACAAAAAGAAACTCAATATTTCATAATTTTGAAATTTATATTTTATTCTCGATACGTACTTTTGTTCTATGCAAAAGAACACAATTTTTTGTAATTTCGAAATTGATATTTTATTTTGGATCCCTACTTTTGTTTTACAAAAAGAACTCACTTTTTAGTAATTTGGATTTTTATATTTTATTCTCGATATGTAAATTGGTTTTATGCAAAAGAACTCAATTTTTTGTAATTTCGAAATTGATATTTTATTTTGGATCCCCACTTTTGTTTTACAAAAAGAACTCAAATTTTAGTAAGTTGGATATTTATATTTTATTCTCGATATGTACTTTGGTTTTATGCAAAAGAACTCAATTTTTTGTAATTTCGAAATTTATATTTTATTTTGGATCCAGTATTTTTATTTTACAAAGAGAACTCAATTTATAGTAATTTGGATATTTATATTTTATTTTCGATCCGTACTTTTGTTTTACAAAAAGAATTCAATTTTTAATAATTTCGAAATTGATATATTATTTTTCATTCGTAGTTTTGTTTTACAAAAAGAAACTCAATATTTCATAATTTTGAAATTTATATTTTATTCTCGATACGTACTTTTGTTCTATGCAAAAGAACACAATTTTTTGTAATTTCGAAATTGATATTTTATTTTGGATCCCTACTTTTGTTTTACAAAAAGAACTCACTTTTTAGTAATTTGGATTTTTATATTTTATTCTCGATATGTAAATTGGTTTTATGCAAAAGAACTCAATTTTTGTAATTTCGAAATTGATATTTTATTTTGGATCCCTACTTTTGTTTTACAAAAAGAACTCAAATTTTAGTAAGTTGGATATTTATATTTTATTCTCGATATGTACTTTGGTTTTATGCAAAAGAACTCAATTTTTTGTAATTTCGAAATTTATATTTTATTTTGGATCCGTACTTTTACTTTACAAAGAGAACTCAATTTATAGTAATTTGGATATTTATATTTTATTTTCGATCCGTACTTTTGTTTTACAAAAAGAATTCAATTTTTAATAATTTCGAAATTGATATATTATTTTTCATTCGTAGTTTTGTTTTACAAAAAGAAACTCAATATTTCATAATTTTGAAATTTATATTTTATTCTTGATACGTACTTTTGTTCTATGCAAAAGAACACAATTTTTTGTAATTTCGAAATTGATATTTTATTTTGGATCCCTACTTTTATTTTACAAAAGAACTCACTTTTTAGTAATTTGGATTTTTATATTTTATTCTCGATATGTAAATTGGTTTTATGCAAAAGAACTCAATTTTTTGTAATTTCGAAATTGATATTTTATTTTGGATCCCTACTTTTCTTTTACAAAAGAACTCAAATTTTAGTAAGTTGGATATTTATATTTTATTCTCGATATGTACTTTGGTTTTATGCAAAAGAACTCAATTTTTTTAATTTCAAAATTTATATTTTATTTTGGATCCGTACTTTTATTTTACAAAGAGAACTCAATTTATAGTAATTTTGATATTTATATTTTATTTTCGATCCGTACTTTTGTTTTACAAAAAGAATTCAATTTTTAATAATTTCGAAATTGATATATTATTTTTCATTCGTAGTTTTGTTTTGCAAAAAGAAACTCAATATTTCAAAATTTTGAAATTTATATTTTATTCTCGATACGTACTTTTGTTCTATGCAAAAGAACTCAACTTTTGGTAATTTCGAAATTGATATTTTATTTTGGATCCCTACTTTTCTTTTACAAAAAGAACTCAATTTTTAGTAATTTGGATATTTATATTTTATTCTCGATATGTACATTGGTTTTATGCAAAAGAACTCAATTTTTTTAATTTCGAAATTTATATTTTATTTTGGATCCGTACTTTTATTTTACAAAGAGAACTCAATTTATAGTAATTTTGATATTTATATTTTATTTTTGATCCGTACTTTTGTTTTACAAAAGAATTCAATTTTTAATAATTTCGAAATTGATATATTATTTTTCATTCGTAGTTTTGTTTTACAAAAAGAAACTCAATAATTCATAATTTTGAAATTTATATTTTATTCTCGATATGTACTTTTGTTCTATGCAAAAGAACTCAACTTTTTGTAATTTCGAAATTGATATTTTATTTTGGATCCCTACTTTTGTTTTACAAAAATAACTCAATTTTTAGTAATTTGGATATTTATATTTTATTTTCGATCCGTACTTTTGTTTTACAAAAAGAATTCAATTTTTAATAATTTCGAAATTGATATATTATTTTTCATTCGTAGTTTTGTTTTACAAAAAGAAACTCAATATTTCATAATTTTGAAATTTATATTTTATTCTCGATACGTACTTTTGTTCTATGCAAAAGAGCACAATTTTTTGTAATTTCGAAATTGATATTTTATTTTGGATCCCTACTTTTGTTTTACAAAAAGAACTCAATTTTTAGTAATTTGGATTTTTATATTTTATTCTCGATATGTACATTGGTTTTATGCAAAAGAACTCAATTTTTTGTAATTTCGAAATTGATATTTTATTTTGGATCCCTACTTTTCTTTTACAAAAAGAACTCAAATTTTAGTAAGTTGGATATTTATATTTTATTCTCGATATGTACTTTGGTTTTATGCAAAAGAACTCAATTTTTTTAATTTCGAAATTTATATTTTATTTTGGATCCGTACTTTTATTTTACAAAGAGAACTCAATTTATAGTAATTTTGATATTTATATTTTATTTTCGATCCGTACTTTTGTTTTACAAAAAGAATTCAATTTTTAATAATTTCGAAATTGATATATTATTTTTCATTCGTAGTTTTGTTTTACAAAAAGAAACTCAATATTTCATAATTTTGAAATTTATATTTTATTCTTGATACGTACTTTTGTTCTATGCAAAAGAACACAACTTTTTGTAATTTCGAAATTGATATTTTATTTTGGATCCCTACTTTTGTTTTACAAAAGAACTCACTTTTTAGTAATTTGGAATTTTATATTTTATTCTCGATATGTAAATTGGTTTTATGCAAAAGAACTCAATTTTTTGTAATTTCGAAATTGATATTTTATTTTGGATCCCTACTTTTGTTTTACAAAAGAACTCAAATTTTAGTAAGTTGGATATTTATATTTTATTCTCGATATGTACTTTGGTTTTATGCAAAAGAACTCAATTTTTTGTAATTTCGAAATTTATATTTTATTTTGGATCCGTACTTTTATTTTACAAAGAGAACTCAATTTATAGTAATTTGGATATTTATATTTTATTTTCGATCCGTACTTTTGTTTTACAAAAAGAATTCAATTTTTAATAATTTCGAAATTGATATATTATTTTTCATTCGTAGTTTTGTTTTACAAAAAAGAAACTCAATATTTCATAATTTTGAAATTTATATTTTATTCTTGATACGTACTTTTGTTCTATGCAAAAGAACACAATTTTTTGTAATTTCGAAATTGATATTTTATTTTGGATCCCTACTTTTGTTTTACAAAAAGAACTCAATTTTTAGTAATTTGGATTTTTATATTTTATTCTCGATATGTAAATTGGTTTTATGCAAAAGAACTCAATTTTTTGTAATTTCGAAATTGATATTTTATTTTGGATCCCTACTTTTCTTTTACAAAAAGAACTCAAATTTTAGTAAGTTGGATATTTATATTTTATTCTCGATATGTACTTTGGTTTTATGCAAAAGAACTCAATTTTTTGTAATTTCGAAATTTATATTTTATTTTGGATCCGTACTTTTATTTTACAAAGAGAACTCAATTTATAGTAATTTTGATATTCATATTTTATTTTTGATCCGTACTTTTGTTTTACAAAAAGAATTCAATTTTTAATAATTTCGAAATTGATATATTATTTTTCATTCGTAGTTTTGTTTTACAAAAAAGAAACTCAATAATTCATAATATTGAAATTTATATTTTATTCTCGATATGTACTTTTGTTCTATGCAAAAGAACTCAACTTTTTGTAATTTCGAAATTGATATTTTATTTTGGATCCCTACTTTTGTTTTACAAAAATAACTCAATTTTTAGTAATTTGGATATTTATATTTTATTTTCGATCCGTACTTTTGTTTTACAAAAAGAATTCAATTTTTAATAATTTCGAAATTGATATATTATTTTTCATTCGTAGTTTTGTTTTACAAAAAGAAACTCAATATTTCATAATTTTGAAATTTATATTTTATTCTCGATACGTACTTTTGTTCTATGCAAAAGAGCACAATTTTTTGTAATTTCGAAATTGATATTTTATTTTGGATCCCTACTTTTGTTTTACAAAAAGAACTCAATTTTTAGTAATTTGGATTTTTATATTTTATTCTTGATATGTACATTGGTTTTATGCAAAAGAACTCAATTTTTTGTAATTTCGAAATTGATATTTTATTTTGGATCCCTACTTTTGTTTTACAAAAGAACTCAAATTTTAGTAAGTTTGATATTTATATTTTATTCTCGATATGTACTTTGGTTTTATGCAAAAGAACTCAATTTTTTGTAATTTCGAAATTTATATTTTATTTTGGATCCGTACTTTTATTTTACAAAGAGAACTCAATTTATAGTAATTTGGATATTTATATTTTATTTTCGATCCGTACTTTTGTTTTACAAAAGAATTCAATTTTTAATAATTTCGAAATTGATATATTATTTTTCATTCGTAGTTTTGTTTTACAAAAAGAAACTCAATATTTCATAATTTTGAAATTTATATTTTATTCTCGATACGTACTTTTGTTCTATGCAAAAGAACACAATTTTTTGTAATTTCGAAATTGATATTTTATTTTGGATCCCTACTTTTGTTTTACAAAAGAACTCACTTTTTAGTAATTTGGATTTTTATATTTTATTCTCGATATGTAAATTGGTTTTATGCAAAAGAACTCAATTTTTTGTAATTTCGAAATTGATATTTTATTTTGGATCCCTACTTTTGTTTTACAAAAAGAACTCAAATTTTAGTAAGTTGGATATTTATATTTTATTCTCGATATGTACTTTGGTTTTATGCAAAAGAACTCAATTTTTTGTAATTTCGAAATTTATATTTTATTTTGGATCCGTACTTTTATTTTACAAAGAGAACTCAATTTATAGTAATTTGGATATTTATATTTTATTTTCGATCCGTACTTTTGTTTTACAAAAAGAATTCAATTTTTAATAATTTCGAAATTGATATATTATTTTTCATTCGTAGTTTTGTTTTACAAAAAAGAAACTCAATATTTCATAATTTTGAAATTTATATTTTATTCTCGATACGTACTTTTGTTTTATGCAATAGAACTCAATTTTTTGTAATTTCGAAATTGATATTTTATTTTGGATCCCTACTTTTGTTTTACAAAAAGAACTCACTTTTTAGTAATTTGGATATTTATATTTTATTCTCGATATGTAAATTGGTTTTATGCAAAAGAACTCAATTTTTTGTAATTTCGAAATTGATATTTTATTTTGGATCCCCACTTTTGTTTTACAAAAAGAACTCAAATTTTAGTAAGTTGGATATTTATATTTTATTCTCGATATGTACTTTGGTTTTATGCAAAAGAACTCAATTTTTTGTAATTTCGAAATTTATATTTTATTTTGGATCCGTACTTTTATTTTACAAAGAGAACTCAATTTATAGTAATTTGGATATTTATATTTTATTTTCGATCCGTACTTTTGTTTTACAAAAGAATTCAATTTTTAATAATTTCGAAATTGATATATTATTTTTCATTCGTAGTTTTGTTTTACAAAAAGAAACTCAATATTTCATAATTTTGAAATTTATATTTTATTCTCGATACGTACTTTTGTTCTATGCAAAAGAACACAATTTTTTGTAATTTCGAAATTGATATTTTATTTTGGATCCCTACTTTTGTTTTACAAAAAGAACTCACTTTTTAGTAATTTGGATTTTTATATTTTATTCTCGATATGTAAATTGGTTTTATGCAAAAGAACTCAATTTTTTGTAATTTCGAAATTGATATTTTATTTTGGATCCCCACTTTTGTTTTACAAAAAGAACTCAAATTTTAGTAAGTTGGATATTTATATTTTATTCTCGATATGTACTTTGGTTTTATGCAAAAGAACTCAATTTTTTGTAATTTCGAAATTTATATTTTATTTTGGATCCGTACTTTTACTTTACAAAGAGAACTCAATTTATAGTAATTTGGATATTTATATTTTATTTTCGATCCGTACTTTTGTTTTACAAAAGAATTCAATTTTTAATAATTTCGAAATTGATATATTATTTTTCATTCGTAGTTTTGTTTTACAAAAAGAAACTCAATATTTCATAATTTTGAAATTTATATTTTATTCTTGATACGTACTTTTGTTCTATGCAAAAGAACACAATTTTTTGTAATTTCGAAATTGATATTTTATTTTGGATCCCTACTTTTATTTTACAAAAAGAACTCACTTTTTAGTAATTTGGATTTTTATATTTTATTCTCGATATGTAAATTGGTTTTATGCAAAAGAACTCAATTTTTTGTAATTTCGAAATTGATATTTTATTTTGGATCCCTACTTTTCTTTTACAAAAAGAACTCAAATTTTAGTAAGTTGGATATTTATATTTTATTCTCGATATGTACTTTGGTTTTATGCAAAAGAACTCAATTTTTTTAATTTCGAAATTTATATTTTATTTTGGATCCGTACTTTTATTTTACAAAGAGAACTCAATTTATAGTAATTTTGATATTTATATTTTATTTTCGATCCGTACTTTTGTTTTACAAAAAGAATTCAATTTTTAATAATTTCGAAATTGATATATTATTTTTCATTCGTAGTTTTGTTTTGCAAAAAGAAACTCAATATTTCAAAATTTTGAAATTTATATTTTATTCTCGATACGTACTTTTGTTCTATGCAAAAGAACTCAACTTTTGGTAATTTCGAAATTGATATTTTATTTTGGATCCCTACTTTTCTTTTACAAAAAGAACTCAATTTTTAGTAATTTGGATATTTATATTTTATTCTCGATATGTACATTGGTTTTATGCAAAAGAACTCAATTTTTTTAATTTCGAAATTTATATTTTATTTTGGATCCGTACTTTTATTTTACAAAGAGAACTCAATTTATAGTAATTTTGATATTTATATTTTATTTTTGATCCGTACTTTTGTTTTACAAAAGAATTCAATTTTTAATAATTTCGAAATTGATATATTATTTTTCATTCGTAGTTTTGTTTTACAAAAAAGAAACTCAATAATTCATAATATTGAAATTTATATTTTATTTTCGATATGTACTTTTGTTCTATGCAAAAGAACACAATTTTTTGTAATTTCGAAATTGATATTTTATTTTGGATCCCTGCTTTTGTTTTATAAAAGAACTCACATTTTAGTAATTTGGATTTTTATATTTTATTCTCGATATGTAAATTGGTTTTATGCAAAAGAACTCAATTTTTTGTAATTTCGAAATTGATATTTTATTTTGGATCCCTACTTTTCTTTTACAAAAGAACTCAAATTTTAGTAAGTTGGATATTTATATTTTATTCTCGATATGTACTTTGGTTTTATGCAAAAGAACTCAATTTTTTGTAATTTCGAAATTTATATTTTATTTTGGATCCGTACTTTTATTTTACAAAGAGAACTCAATTTATAGTAATTTTGATATTTATATTTTATTTTCGATCCGTACTTTTGTTTTACAAAAAGAATTCAATTTTTAATAATTTCGAAATTGATATATTATTTTTCATTCGTAGTTTTGTTTTACAAAAAGAAACTCAATATTTCATAAGTTTGAAATTTATATTTTATTCTCGATACGTACTTTTGTTCTATGCAAAAGAACACAATTTTTTGTAATTTCGAAATTGATATTTTATTTTGGATCCCTACTTTTGTTTTACAAAAAGAACTCAATTTTTAGTAATTTGGATTTTTATATTTTATTCTCGATATGTACATTGGTTTTATGCAAAAGAACTCAATTTTTTGTAATTTCGAAATTGATATTTTATTTTGGATCCCCTCTTTTGTTTTACCAAGAGAACTCTATTTATAGTAATTTGGATATTTATATTTTATTTTCGATCCGTACTTTTGTTTTACAAAAGAATTCAATTTTTAATAATTTCGAAATTGATATATTATTTTTCATTCGTAGTTTTGTTTTACAAAAAGAAACTCAATATTTCATAATTTTGAAATTTATATTTTATTCTCGATACGTACTTTTGTTCTATGCAAAAGAACACAATTTTTTGTAATTTCGAAATTGATATTTTATTTTGGATCCCTACTTTTGTTTTACAAAAAGAACTCACTTTTTAGTAATTTGGATTTTTATATTTTATTCTCGATATGTAAATTGGTTTTATGCAAAAGAACTCAATTTTTTGTAATTTCGAAATTGATATTTTATTTTGGATCCCCACTTTTGTTTTACAAAAAGAACTCAAATTTTAGTAAGTTGGATATTTATATTTTATTCTCGATATGTACTTTGGTTTTATGCAAAAGAACTCAATTTTTTGTAATTTCGAAATTTATATTTTATTTTGGATCCGTACTTTTATTTTACAAAGAGAACTCAATTTATAGTAATTTGGATATTTATATTTTATTTTCGATCCGTACTTTTGTTTTACAAAAAGAATTCAATTTTTAATAATTTCGAAATTGATATATTATTTTTCATTCGTAGTTTTGTTTTACAAAAAAGAAACTCAATATTTCATAATTTTGAAATTTATATATTATTCTTGATACGTACTTTTGTTCTATGCAAAAGAACACAATTTTTTGTAATTTCGAAATTGATATTTTATTTTGGATCCCTACTTTTGTTTTACAAAAAGAACTCACTTTTTAGTAATTTGGATTTTTATATTTTATTCTCGATATGTAAATTGGTTTTATGCAAAAGAACTCAATTTTTTGTAATTTCGAAATTGATATTTTATTTTGGATCCCTACTTTTCTTTTACAAAAAGAACTCAAATTTTAGTAAGTTGGATATTTATATTTTATTCTCGATATGTACTTTGGTTTTATGCAAAAGAACTCAATTTTTTTTAATTTCGAAATTTATATTTTATTTTGGATCCGTACTTTTATTTTACAAAGAGAACTCAATTTATAGTAATTTTGATATTTATATTTTATTTTCGATCCGTACTTTTGTTTTACAAAAAGAATTCAATTTTTAATAATTTCGAAATTGATATATTATTTTTCATTCGTAGTTTTGTTTTGCAAAAAAGAAACTCAATATTTCAAAATTTTGAAATTTATATTTTATTCTCGATACGTACTTTTGTTCTATGCAAAAGAACTCAACTTTTGGTAATTTCGAAATTGATATTTTATTTTGGATCCCTACTTTTGTTTTACAAAAAGAACTCAATTTTTAGTAATTTGGATATTTATATTTTATTCTCGATATGTACATTGGTTTTATGCAAAAGAACTCAATTTTTTTAATTTCGAAATTTATATTTTATTTTGGATCCAGTACTTTTATTTTACAAAGAGAACTCAATTTATAGTAATTTTGATATTTATATTTTATTTTTGATCCGTACTTTTGTTTTACAAAAAGAATTCAATTTTTAATAATTTCGAAATTGATATATTATTTTTCATTCGTAGTTTTGTTTTACAAAAAGAAACTCAATAATTCATAATATTGAAATTTATATTTTATTCTCGATATGTACTTTTGTTCTATGCAAAAGAACACAATTTTTTGTAATTTCGAAATTGATATTTTATTTTGGATCCCTACTTTTGTTTTACAAAAAGAACTCACATTTTAGTAATTTGGATTTTTATATTTTATTCTCGATATGTAAATTGGTTTTATGCAAAAGAACTCAATTTTTTGTAATTTCGAAATTGATATTTTATTTTGGATCCCTACTTTTCTTTTACAAAAAGAACTCAAATTTTAGTAAGTTGGATATTTATATTTTATTCTCGATATGTACTTTGGTTTTATGCAAAAGAACTCAATTTTTTTAATTTCGAAATTTATATTTTATTTTGGATCCGTACTTTTATTTTACGAAGAGAACTCAATTTATAGTAATTTTGATATTTATATTTTATTTTCGATCCGTACTTTTGTTTTACAAAAAGAATTCAATTTTTAATAATTTCGAAATTGATATATTATTTTTCATTCGTAGTTTTGTTTTACAAAAAAGAAACTCAATATTTCATAAGTTTGAAATTTATATTTTATTCTCGATACGTACTTTTGTTCTATGCAAAAGAACACAATTTTTTGTAATTTCGAAATTGATATTTTATTTTGGATCCCTACTTTTGTTTTACAAAAAGAACTCAATTTTTAGTAATTTGGATTTTTATATTTTATTCTCGATATGTACATTGGTTTTATGCAAAAGAACTCAATTTTTTTTAATTTCGAAATGTATATTTTATTTTGGATCCGTACTTTTATTTTACAAAGAGAACTCAATTTATAGTAATTTTGATATTTATATTTTATTTTTGATCCGTACTTTTGTTTTACAAAAAGAATTCAATTTTTAATAATTTCGAAATTGATATATTATTTTTCATTCGTAGTTTTGTTTTACAAAAAAGAAACTCAATAATTCATAATATTGAAATTTATATTTTATTCTCGATATGTACTTTTGTTCTATGCAAAAGAACACAATTTTTTGTAATTTCGAAATTGATATTTTATTTTGGATCCCTACTTTTGTTTTACAAAAAGAACTCACATTTTAGTAATTTGGATTTTTATATTTTATTCTCGATATGTAAATTGGTTTTATGCAAAAGAACTCAATTTTTTGTAATTTCGAAATTGATATTTTATTTTGGATCCCTACTTTTCTTTTACAAAAGAACTCAAATTTTAGTAAGTTGGATATTTATATTTTATTCTCGATATGTACTTTGGTTTTATGCAAAAGAACTCAATTTTTTTAATTTCGAAATTTATATTTTATTTTGGATCCGTACTTTTATTTTACGAAGAGAACTCAATTTATAGTAATTTTGATATTTATATTTTATTTTCGATCCGTACTTTTGTTTTACAAAAGAATTCAATTTTTAATAATTTCGAAATTGATATATTATTTTTCATTCGTAGTTTTGTTTTACAAAAAGAAACTCAATATTTCATAAGTTTGAAATTTATATTTTATTCTCGATACGTACTTTTGTTCTATGCAAAAGAACACAATTTTTTGTAATTTCGAAATTGATATTTTATTTTGGATCCCTACTTTTGTTTTACAAAAAGAACTCAATTTTTAGTAATTTGGATTTTTATATTTTATTCTCGATATGTACATTGGTTTTATGCAAAAGAACTCAATTTTTTGTAATTTCGAAATTGATATTTTATTTTGGATCCCTCTTTTGTTTTACCAAGAGAACTCTATTTATAGTAATTTGGATATTTATATTTTATTTTCGATCCGTACTTTTGTTTTACAAAAGAATTCAATTTTTAATAATTTCGAAATTGATATATTATTTTTCATTCGTAGTTTTGTTTTACAAAAAGAAACTCAATATTTCATAATTTTGAAATTTATATTTTATTCTCGATACGTACTTTTGTTCTATGCAAAAGAACTCAATTTTTTTAATTTCGAAATTTATATTTTATTTTGGATCCGTACTTTTATTTTACAAAGAGAACTCAATTTATAGTAATTTTGATATTTATATTTTATTTTTGATCCGTACTTTTGTTTTACAAAAGAATTCAATTTTTAATAATTTCGAAATTGATATATTATTTTTCATTCGTAGTTTTGTTTTACAAAAAGAAACTCAATAATTCATAATATTGAAATTTATATTTTATTCTCGATATGTACTTTTGTTCTATGCAAAAGAACACAATTTTTTGTAATTTCGAAATTGATATTTTATTTTGGATCCCTACTTTTGTTTTACAAAAAGAACTCACATTTTAGTAAGTTGGATTTTTATATTTTATTCTCGATATGTACATTGGTTTTATGCAAAAGAACTCAATTTTTTGTAATTTCGAAATTGATATTTTATTTTGGATCCCTACTTTTGTTTTACAAAAAGAACTCAAATTTTAGTAAGTTGGATATTTATATTTTATTCTCGATATGTACTTTGGTTTTATGCAAAAGAACTCAATTTTTTGTAATTTCGAAATTTATATTTTATTTTGGATCCAGTGCTTTTATTTTACGAAGAGAACTCAATTTATAGTAATTTTGATATTTATATTTTATTTTCGATCCGTACTTTTGTTTTACAAAAAGAATTCAATTTTTAATAATTTCGAAATTGATATATTATTTTTCATTCGTAGTTTTGTTTTACAAAAAGAAACTCAATATTTCATAAGTTTGAAATTTATATTTTATTCTCGATACGTACTTTTGTTCTATGCAAAAGAACACAATTTTTTGTAATTTCGAAATTGATATTTTATTTTGGATCCCTACTTTTGTTTTACAAAAGAACTCAATTTTTAGTAATTTGGATTTTTATATTTTATTCTCGATATGTACATTGGTTTTATGCAAAAGAACTCAATTTTTTGTAATTTCGAAATTGATATTTTATTTTGGATCCCCTCTTTTGTTTTACCAAGAGAACTCTATTTATAGTAATTTGGATATTTATATTTTATTTTCGATCCAGTACTTTTGTTTTACAAAAGAATTCAATTTTTAATAATTTCGAAATTGATATATTATTTTTCATTCGTAGTTTTGTTTTACAAAAAGAAACTCAATATTTCATAATTTTGAAATTTATATTTTATTCTCGATACGTACTTTTGTTCTATGCAAAAGAACTCAATTTTTTTTAATTTCGAAATTTATATTTTATTTTGGATCCGTACTTTTATTTTACAAAGAGAACTCAATTTATAGTAATTTTGATATTTATATTTTATTTTTGATCCGTACTTTTGTTTTACAAAAAGAATTCAATTTTTAATAATTTCGAAATTGATATATTATTTTTCATTCGTAGTTTTGTTTTACAAAAAAGAAACTCAATAATTCATAATATTGAAATTTATATTTTATTCTCGATATGTACTTTTGTTCTATGCAAAAGAACACAATTTTTTGTAATTTCGAAATTGATATTTTATTTTGGATCCCTACTTTTGTTTTACAAAAAGAACTCACATTTTAGTAATTTGGATTTTTATATTTTATTCTCGATATGTAAATTGGTTTTATGCAAAAGAACTCAATTTTTTGTAATTTCGAAATTGATATTTTATTTTGGATCCCTACTTTTCTTTTACAAAAGAACTCAAATTTTAGTAAGTTGGATATTTATATTTTATTCTCGATATGTACTTTGGTTTTATGCAAAAGAACTCAATTTTTTTTAATTTCGAAATTTATATTTTATTTTGGATCCGTACTTTTATTTTACAAAGAGAACTCAATTTATAGTAATTTTGATATTTATATTTTATTTTCGATCCGTACTTTTGTTTTACAAAAAGAATTCAATTTTTAATAATTTCGAAATTGATATATTATTTTTCATTCGTAGTTTTGTTTTACAAAAAAGAAACTCAATATTTCATAAGTTTGAAATTTATATTTTATTCTCGATACGTACTTTTGTTCTATGCAAAAGAACACAATTTTTTGTAATTTCGAAATTGATATTTTATTTTGGATCCCTACTTTTGTTTTACAAAAAGAACTCAATTTTTAGTAATTTGGATTTTTATATTTTATTCTCGATATGTACATTGGTTTTATGCAAAAGAACTCAATTTTTTGTAATTTCGAAATTGATATTTTATTTTGGATCCCTCTTTTGTTTTACCAAGAGAACTCTATTTATAGTAATTTGGATATTTATATTTTATTTTCGATCCGTACTTTTGTTTTACAAAAAGAATTCAATTTTTAATAATTTCGAAATTGATATATTATTTTTCATTCGTAGTTTTGTTTTACAAAAAGAAACTCAATATTTCATAATTTTGAAATTTATATTTTATTCTCGATACGTACTTTTGTTCTATGCAAAAGAACACAATTTTTTGTAATTTCGAAATTGATATTTTATTTTGGATCCCTACTTTTGTTTTACAAAAAGAACTCACTTTTTAGTAATTTGGATTTTTATATTTTATTCTCGATATGTAAATTGGTTTTATGCAAAAGAACTCAATTTTTTGTAATTTCGAAATTGATATTTTATTTTGGATCCCCACTTTTGTTTTACAAAAGAACTCAAATTTTAGTAAGTTGGATATTTATATTTTATTCTCGATATGTACTTTGGTTTTATGCAAAAGAACTCAATTTTTTGTAATTTCGAAATTTATATTTTATTTTGGATCCGTACTTTTATTTTACAAAGAGAACTCAATTTATAGTAATTTGGATATTTATATTTTATTTTCGATCCGTACTTTTGTTTTACAAAAAGAATTCAATTTTTAATAATTTCGAAATTGATATATTATTTTTCATTCGTAGTTTTGTTTTACAAAAAAGAAACTCAATATTTCATAATTTTGAAATTTATATTTTATTCTTGATACGTACTTTTGTTCTATGCAAAAGAACACAATTTTTTGTAATTTCGAAATTGATATTTTATTTTGGATCCCTACTTTTGTTTTACAAAAAGAACTCAATTTTTAGTAATTTGGATTTTTATATTTTATTCTCGATATGTAAATTGGTTTTATGCAAAAGAACTCAATTTTTTGTAATTTCGAAATTGATATTTTATTTTGGATCCCTACTTTTCTTTTACAAAAAGAACTCAAATTTTAGTAAGTTGGATATTTATATTTTATTCTCGATATGTACTTTGGTTTTATGCAAAAGAACACAATTTTTTGTAATTTCGAAATTGATATTTTATTTTGGATCCCTACTTTTATTTTACAAAAAGAACTCACTTTTTAGTAATTTGGATTTTTATATTTTATTCTCGATATGTAAATTGGTTTTATGCAAAAGAACTCAATTTTTTGTAATTTCGAAATTGATATTTTATTTTGGATCCCTACTTTTCTTTTACAAAAAGAACTCAAATTTTAGTAAGTTGGATATTTATATTTTATTCTCGATATGTACTTTGGTTTTATGCAAAAGAACTCAATTTTTTGTAATTTCGAAATTTATATTTTATTTTGGATCCGTACTTTTATTTTACAAAGAGAACTCAATTTATAGTAATTTTGATATTTATATTTTATTTTCGATCCGTACTTTTGTTTTACAAAAAGAATTCAATTTTTAATAATTTCGAAATTGATATATTATTTTTCATTCGTAGTTTTGTTTTGCAAAAAAGAAACTCAATATTTCAATATTTCAAAATTTTGAAATTTATATTTTATTCTCGATACGTACTTTTGTTCTATGCAAAAGAACTCAACTTTTGGTAATTTCGAAATTGATATTTTATTTTGGATCCCTACTTTTGTTTTACAAAAAGAACTCAATTTTTAGTAATTTGGATATTTATATTTTATTCTCGATATGTACATTGGTTTTATGCAAAAGAACTCAATTTTTTTAATTTCGAAATTTATATTTTATTTTGGATCCGTACTTTTATTTTACAAAGAGAACTCAATTTATAGTAATTTTGATATTTATATTTTATTTTTGATCCGTACTTTTGTTTTACAAAAAGAATTCAATTTTTAATAATTTCGAAATTGATATATTATTTTTCATTCGTAGTTTTGTTTTACAAAAAAGAAACTCAATAATTCATAATATTGAAATTTATATTTTATTCTCGATATGTACTTTTGTTCTATGCAAAAGAACACAATTTTTTGTAATTTCGAAATTGATATTTTATTTTGGATCCCTACTTTTGTTTTACAAAAGAACTCACATTTTAGTAATTTGGATTTTTATATTTTATTCTCGATATGTAAATTGGTTTTATGCAAAAGAACTCAATTTTTTGTAATTTCGAAATTGATATTTTATTTTGGATCCCTACTTTTCTTTTACAAAAAGAACTCAAATTTTAGTAAGTTGGATATTTATATTTTATTCTCGATATGTACTTTGGTTTTATGCAAAAGAACTCAATTTTTTTAATTTCGAAATTTATATTTTATTTTGGATCCAGTACTTTTATTTTACAAAGAGAACTCAATTTATAGTAATTTTGATATTTATATTTTATTTTCGATCCGTACTTTTGTTTTACAAAAAGAATTCAATTTTTAATAATTTCGAAATTGATATATTATTTTTCATTCGTAGTTTTGTTTTGCAAAAAGAAACTCAATATTTCAAAATTTTGAAATTTATATTTTATTCTCGATACGTACTTTTGTTCTATGCAAAAGAACTCAACTTTTGGTAATTTCGAAATTGATATTTTATTTTGGATCCCTACTTTTGTTTTACAAAAAGAACTCAATTTTTAGTAATTTGGATTTTTATATTTTATTCTCGATATGTACATTGGTTTTATGCAAAAGAACTCAATTTTTTTTAATTTCGAAATTTATATTTTATTTTGGATCCGTACTTTTATTTTACAAAGAGAACTCAATTTATAGTAATTTTGATATTTATATTTTATTTTTGATCCGTACTTTTGTTTTACAAAAAGAATTCAATTTTTAATAATTTCGAAATTGATATATTATTTTTCATTCGTAGTTTTGTTTTACAAAAAAGAAACTCAATAATTCATAATATTGAAATTTATATTTTATTCTCGATATGTACTTTTGTTCTATGCAAAAGAACACAATTTTTTGTAATTTCGAAATTGATATTTTATTTTGGATCCCTACTTTTGTTTTACAAAAAGAACTCACATTTTAGTAATTTGGATTTTTATATTTTATTCTCGATATGTAAATTGGTTTTATGCAAAAGAACTCAATTTTTGGTAATTTCGAAATTGATATTTTATTTTGGATCCCTACTTTTGTTTTACAAAAAGAACTCAATTTTTAGTAATTTGGATTTTTATATTTTATTCTCGATATGTACATTGGTTTTATGCAAAAGAACAAAATTTTTTGTAATTTCGAAATTGATATTTTATTTTGGATCCCCTCTTTTGTTTTACCAAGAGAACTCTATTTATAGTAATTTGGATATTTATATTTTATTTTCGATCCGTACTTTTGTTTTACAAAAAGAATTCAATTTTTAATAATTTCGAAATTGATATATTATTTTTCATTCGTAGTTTTGTTTTACAAAAAGAAACTCAATATTTCATAATTTTGAAATTTATATTTTATTCTCGATACGTACTTTTGTTCTATGCAAAAGAACACAATTTTTGTAATTTCGAAATTGATATTTTATTTTGGATCCCTACTTTTGTTTTACAAAAAGAACTCAATTTTTAGTAATTTGGATTTTTATATTTTATTCTCGATATGTACATTGGTTTTATGCAAAAGAACTCAATTTTTTGTAATTTCGAAATTGATATTTTATTTTGGATCCCTCTTTGTTTTACCAAGAGAACTCTATTTATAGTAATTTGGATATTTATATTTTATTTTCGATCCGTACTTTTGTTTTACAAAAAGAATTCAATTTTTAATAATTTCGAAATTGATATATTATTTTTCATTCGTAGTTTTGTTTTACAAAAAGAAACTCAATATTTCATAATTTTGAAATTTATATTTTATTCTCGATACGTACTTTTGTTCTATGCAAAAGAACTCAACTTTTTGTAATTTCGAAATTGATATTTTATTTTGGATCCCTACTTTTCTTTTACAAAAAGAACTCAATTTTTAGTAATTTGGATATTTATATTTTATTCTCGATATGCACATTGGTTTTATGCAAAAGAACTCAATTTTTTTTAATTTCAAAATTTATATTTTATTTTGGATCCGTATTTTTATTTTACAAAGAGAACTCAATTTATAGTAATTTTGATATTTATATTTTATTTTTGATCCGTACTTTTGTTTTACAAAAGAATTCAATTTTTAATAATTTCGAAATTGATATATTATTTTTCATTCGTAGTTTTGTTTTACAAAAAAACTCAATATTTCATAATTTTGAAATTTATATTTTATTCTCGATACGTACTTTTGTTCTATGCAAAAGAACACAATTTTTTGTAATTTCGAAATTGATATTTTATTTTGGATCCCTACTTTTGTTTTACAAAAAGAACTCAATTTTTAGTAATTTGGATTTTTATATTTTATTCTCGATATGTACATTGGTTTTATGCAAAAGAACTCAATTTTTTGTAATTTCGAAATTGATATTTTATTTTGATCCCCTCTTTGTTTTACCAAGAGAACTCTATTTATAGTAATTTGATATTTATATTTTATTTTCGATCCGTACTTTTGTTTTACAAAAAGAATTCAATTTTTAATAATTTCGAAATTGATATATTATTTTTCATTCGTAGTTTTGTTTTACAAAAAGAAACTCAATATTTCATAATTTTGAAATTTATATTTTATTCTCGATACGTACTTTTGTTCTATGCAAAAGAACACAATTTTTTGTAATTTCGAAATTGATATTTTATTTTGGATCCCTACTTCTGTTTTACAAAAAGAACTCAATTTTGATGTGATCTCAATTCATGAAAAATCTCAACTCATGCAAGGAGGAGTCACCACAAGAAAATAAGAAAAGGAAAATATGAAAGAAAAGCTTACAAAGAAATTTTGAAGAAAAGGAAGGAAGAAAATCAAGGAGAATGTATGATGCATGCCTAAGAGGCATTGTATGTGTTGTAGGATCTCTCAAACATGTGTAGAAGCATAGGAAATCAAAATAACATGAAGATTATCATAGAAGAACATGAAAACCGAAATTCCCCCAAATGTTAGGGTTCCAATCGGTGCAAAATCTTTAAAACTTGAAAAGAAATCAATTCAACCGATTAAAATGAAGAACACATGCATAGGAAGGCATAGAATGAATTAAACTTGAATTTAATCGGTGCAAATGGCTAGAATTGATCCATATAGGTGCAGCACATGAAGAACAAAACAAGAACATGAAAAGGAAAACATGGAAGAGAGAAAGAGATGAAGAACACGCCACTTTTCAAGAGAAAAGATAAGTGCAAAAGACAATCACCACTTGAATTTAGGAAAACTCAAGATAAGATTCAAAGAAAATGAGGAATACCTCTTGAACTTCAAAGAGAATTGCTCTTGCTCTCAATTAATCTTCAAAGTTATATTACAAATGAGAGTTACACCCTTATATAGAGGGGAAAACGAAAATGCATGCACATGGGTGGAATTCTAAAAGGTTAGGCCATGTTTGGAAGATGCTCCAAAGCTTCCCAAACAAGGCCCTTGTTTTTTATACTATCCATGTGTCCAAACAAGTAGCCTCTTATTTCTATTTCAAAGAAAGACATAAAACTAACTCTATTTTTATTTACAAGGAAATTACAAGAGTTATTAATATTTCTAATCTCTTCTTCAAGCTTCTTGTACATTCTCCTTGATTTTCTTCCTTCCTTTTCTTCAAAATTTCTTTGTAAGCTTTTCTTTCATATTTTCCTTTTCTTATTTTCTTGTGGTGACTCCTCCTTGCATGAGTTGAGATTTTTCATGAATTGAGATCACATCATTCTCCCCCTCTTGAAAAGAATTCGTCCTCGAATTTTGGGGTACCTACATCACACAAAGATAAGTCACTCACGTTGAAACTATTGTTATTATTTACTATACCTACCAGAGAAAAGATTACAAGTATTATTTTGCAAGAAGAAAAACTACTAATAGTATTTACATACTTGTTTAGCTTTTAGTATTCCTGGATCAAATACAAACCAATTCATTCTCAAAGTTGTGAAATATTTTTCAAAATCTTTTAATTTTCTCGAAACTTTTACTTGAAAATTTTTTATTTGAATTATTATGAAGGATGAAGTTTCTATACAAACAATTTTGACAACAATAAAAGCATGTAATTTGTCCATAGAGATTAGCACACATGGTACAATGTCCATTCAAGTCCTTGTAGTTATATACAAAAATATTAGAATTATTTCTACAATCATTTTCTCCCATATTTTTGCTTTTGTCTTCTATGATCTCCTCTTCTTCTCCCCATTGTTTCTGCCATTGTTCTTTAATGTGCAAATCTTCACTAGGCAACAAAACAATTGAATTTACATGACTAATAATCTTAGGAGAAGTAATAGATTCAGAATTAGAAATAGGAGAAGGAATGAAAGTTGTAGAATCTCCCTTTAAAGATATTTCTTCAACAATCTCTTGGGAAGTCATGTAGAGGCTAGCCTTCTTTGGTTCCTTCTTTGCTGGATTTTTCTTTGAAGATTTGGAAGCTTTAAGCTCACGGCCAACCTCCCTTTGTTCTTGCTCCCTTTTCTTCTTCATTTGGATTTGGTCTTCATGGACTTCCCTAGGTGAAAGAGGCTTCAAAACAATTTTCTTACCCATGTACTCAAAGGTAAACTTGTTGGTTAGACCATCATGATAAACTTTCCTATCATATTGCCATGGTCTCCCTAAAAGTACATGACTAGCCTCCATAGGAACCACATCACACAAGACCTCATCCTTATACTTTCCAATTGAAAAGAAACAAGAACTTGTTTGTTAACAATAATCTCCCCTCTTCACTTAACCATTGTAATTTATATGGCTTAGTATGAGGTATAATAGTTAAATCAAGTTTCTCTACTAACCTCTTACTAGCCACATTTGTGCAACTTCCACCATCAATAATGAGAGTACACAACTTGTCATTGATGAGGCATCTTGTATGGAAAATATTTTCTCTTTGTGTTTCATCAAAATCTTTGGACACTTGTCCCAACAAACGCCTCACCACCAACAAATCACCCTCTTTGGAGGAGCATACTCATCATCACTTGATTGAAGTGAAGAAGAATGAGATGAATAATTAGGGGAACTTTCTCTTGAAGTATGTTCACTCATTACCTTTCCTTCCTTCAAGATCATATTCCTTTGGAAGGACATTCTAATGCTATGTGACCATAGCCCAAACATTTAAAACACTTAGTAGAACTTGATCTTGAATTAGAGGGAATGACATGAGTGGACTTTTCATTAGATTTTGGGAAAGAAGACTTACCTTGGAATTCGGATGGCTTTTTGTCTTCCCTTTACCTTTATCCTCATCCTTCCAAGAGGTGTTGTAAGTCCTTCTTTGTGATCCTCTCCTTTTGAGTTGTTTTTCCACCTTGGTGGCAAGGTGGACCATTTGTTCCATGGAGTGGTATTCTTGCAAATCAAGCACATCTTGAATTTCTCTATGGAGACCATTGAGAAATCTAGCCATGGTGGCCTCCATACTCTCTTTAAGATCCGCTCTTGCCATAGTAGATTCCAAATCCTTAAAGTATTCTTCAACACTTCTATTGCCTTGGGAGAGTCTTTGAAGTTTTAGATATAATTCTTTCCTATAAAAGGAAGGAACAAATCTATCCCTCAAACACCCTTGAAGATCATGCCATGAAGTGATGGCTAATCTTCTCCCACTAAGGACTTCTTTTTGGATTTGTTTCCACCATACCAAGGCATATTGTTCAAATTCAAGAGTTATAAGTTGGACTTGAATTAAGTCCTCAAAAGAATACACACTTAAAATTTGTTCAACCTTAGCCTCCCATTCAAAGTACAAATTAGGATCACTTCCTCCTAAAAATTTAGGAAACTTTACATTATTTTTATTCAACTTTTCTTGATACAAATTTCTTCCTCCTCTCCTAGCCCTATGATGGTTGCGGTGATGATGATCATCATAAGAGCCATCATCACTCTCTTCATGATAAGTCCTTCTTCTCCTTCCCTCATAGGCTTGCAAATTGAGTTGAGTTTGGGCAATTTGCCTTGTGAGTTCCTCAACTCTTGCATATAATTGTGCATGCCTTGGAGACAAAGGAGGAGTTTCTTCATGATTAGACATATCTACACACGAAAACAACAAACAACTACAAGTATGGGTTAGCAAAAACACTTTATATGTGTCGGCCTTGGTGATATTAACTTGCAAAATCTCACTCTCTCTCACTTCAAGCAAATCTCTTAAAAGGTTTCAAGATGCTTCTTCAAAATCCAAGAACCCAATTTGGTATTCTATTCAAGTGAAAGATGTAATGATTGGCCAAAACACTTAGAGTTCCAAAGGACAAGAAAACTACAAGACAAAACTTATAGGAATTTTAAAGACTAAAAACTAGAAAGGGTAAAAGCAAGAAAGGGACACAAGAGAGTAACTATTAATATGACAATTTGGAACAAATCAAAACAAGAAAAGCACCAAGAAACATGGAAAGATTACTCAAAAAATTTAGCACAAATTCTAGTCAAGATTTCAAGTGAAAAGAAGTTCACTAACATCCACAAATGATAGGACTAATTTGCCAAACCAATGACCAAACAATCAATCAATGTGTATAGGCAAGGAAACTTGATTTTCTTTTTGATTTTTGATGCACAAGTATTTAACCAAGGCTTGTTTGAATTCGGCCTTAGATTTCCTTTTTGTTTTAAATTGTGCTTTTATGTTCAATGCCTAAACACATCCACCAAGAGTTAGTCTCACAAAGTTTGAACACTTAGCCCCTAATGTTTGGAGTCCAAATGATCAATTCTAATCACAAGAAGTCCTAAAGAGAAATTGAAACTAAAAAAATCAAGTAATACAAGAATTAGATGGTAAAGAAAACTTGACAAACATATGACTCAAAAACAACAAAAGGAAGACACATCTAATGGTAATCAAGTGATTAATGAATGTTCTTTTATCAAACACCTAATAGGTTTCATAGAACATCACTTCATTAACCAAGATTAGCCAAGAAAACATGTATAAAACTGGAAAAACAGATTGCACAATCAACAAAACACTTTCGGAAATTGCACAAACACAAAACAGATTAGAAACCAAACTAGAAACAGATTTAGAGATGGAATTAGAGACAGAATTTGCAGCAGGTTTTGGAGACTGAAAAAAAACAGCAACATATTTTCAGAAAATCCAGATTTAGAGACTGAATTAGAGACTGAAACTGTGAAAGTTTTGGTGACTGAAAAACAACAACCAAAATTTACAGAAATTACAGATTTAGAGACTGAAACTGTTTTTTTTTTTTTTTTTTTTTTTTCCAGATTTTGCTATGGTTTTCAATGTCCAACTAGTTTTGAAACTTTGAACACATCACAAACCATATAACCAATATGAAAGATAGAAATTGCACCTTTCACCATGTTCTTCATGTTTTTGATCCCCACACATCATGTTTGATACCTTAGAGCTTTGATACCAAATGATGCATGCCTAAGAGGCATTGTATGTGTTGTAGGATCTCTCAAACATGTGTAGAAGCATAGGAAATCAAAATAACATGAAGATTATCATAGAAGAACATGAAAACCGAAATTCCCCCAAGGTTAGGGTTCCAATCGGTGCAAAATCTTTAAAACTTGAAAAGAAATCAATTCAACCGATTAAAATGAAGAACACATGCATAGGAAGGCATAGAATGAATTAAACTTGAATTTAATCGGTGCAAATGGCTAGAATTGATCCATATAGGTGCAGCACATGAAGAACAAAACAAGAACATGAAAAGGAAAACATGGAAGAGAGAAAGAGATGAAGAACACGCCACTTTTCAAGAGAAAAGATAAGTGCAAAAGACAATCACCACTTGAATTTAGGAAAACTCAAGATAAGATTCAAAGAAAATGAGGAATACCTCTTGAACTTCAAAGAGAATTGCTCTTGCTCTCAATTAATCTTCAAAGTTATGTTACAAATGAGAGTTACACCCTTATATAGAGGGGAAAACGAAAATGCATGCACATGGGTGGAATTCTAAAAGGTTAGGCCATGTTTGGAAGATGCTCCAAAGCTTCCCAAACAAGGCCCTTGTTTTTTATACTATCCATGTGTCCAAACAAGTAGCCTCTTATTTCTATTTCAAAGAAAGACATAAAACTAACTCTATTTTTATTTACAAGGAAATTACAAGAGTTATTAATATTTCTAATCTCTTCTTCAAGCTTCTTGTACATTCTCCTTGATTTTCTTCCTTCCTTTTCTTCAAAATTTCTTTGTAAGCTTTTCTTTCATATTTTCCTTTTCTTATTTTCTTGTGGTGACTCCTCCTTGCATGAGTTGAGATTTTTCATGAATTGAGATCACATCAAATTTTTAGTAATTTGGATTTTTATATTTTATTCTCGATATGTACATTGGTTTTATGTAAAAGAACTCAATTTTTTGTAATTTCGAAATTTATATTTTATTTTGGATCAATTTATAGTAATTTGGATATTTATATTTTATTTTCGATCCGTACTTTTGTTTTACAAAAAGAATTCAATTTTTAATAATTTCGAAATTGATATATTATTTTTCATTCGTAGTTTTGTTTTACAAAAAGAAACTCAATATTTCATAATTTTGAAATTTATATTTTATTCTCGATACGTACTTTTGTTCTATGCAAAAGAACACAATTTTTTGTAATTTCGAAATTGATATTTTATTTTGGATCCCTACTTTTGTTTTACAAAAAGAACTCAATTTTTAGTAATTTGGATTTTTATATTTTATTCTCGATATGTACATTGGTTTTATGCAAAAGAACTCAATTTTTTGTAATTTCGAAATTGATATTTTATTTTGGATCCCCTCTTTTGTTTTACCAAGAGAACTCTATTTATAGTAATTTGGATATTTATATTTTATTTTCGATCCGTACTTTTGTTTTACAAAAAGAATTCAATTTTTAATAATTTCGAAATTGATATATTATTTTTCATTCAGTAGTTTTGTTTTACAAAAAAGAAACTCAATATTTCATAATTTTGAAATTTATATTTTATTCTCGATACGCACTTTTTGTTCTATGCAAAAGAACACAATTTTTTGTAATTTCGAAATTGATATTTTATTTTGGATCCCTACTTTTGTTTTACAAAAAGAACTCAATTTTTAGTAATTTGGATTTTTATATTTTATTCTCGATATGTACATTGGTTTTATGCAAAAGAACTCAATTTTTTGTAATTTCGAAATTGATATTTTATTTTGGATCAATTTATAGTAATTTGGATATTTATATTTTATTTTCGATCCGTACTTTTGTTTTACAAAAAGAATTCAATTTTTAATAATTTCGAAATTGATATATTATTTTTCATTCGTAGTTTTGTTTTACAAAAAGAAACTCAATATTTCATAATTTTGAAATTTATATTTTATTCTCGATACGTACTTTTGTTCTATGCAAAAGAACACAATTTTTTGTAATTTCGAAATTGATATTTTATTTTGGATCCCAACTTTTGTTTTACAAAAAGAACTCAATTTTTAGTAATTTGGATTTTTATATTTTATTCTCGATATGTACATTGGTTTTATGCAAATGAACTCAATTTTTTGTAATTTGGAAATTTATATTCTATTTTGGATCCCCTCTTTTGTTTTTACCAAGAGAACTCAATTTATAGTAATTTGGATATTTATATTTTATTTTCGATCCGTACTTTTGTTTTACAAAAAGAATTCAATTTTTAATAATTTCGAAATTGATATATTATTTTTCATTCGTAGTTTTGTTTTACAAAAAAGAAACTCAATATTTCATAATTTTGAAATTTATATTTTATTCTCGATATGTACATTGGTTTTATGCAAAAGAACTCAATTTTTTGTAATTTTGAAATTGATATTTTATTTTGGATCCCTACTTTTCTTTTACAAAAAGAACTCAAATTTTAGTAAGTTGGATATTTATATTTTATTCTCGATATGTACTTTGGTTTTATGCAAAAGAACTCAATTTTTTGTAATTTCGAAATTTATATTTTATTTTGGATCCATACTTTTATTTTACAAAGAGAACTCAATTTATAGTAATTTGGATATTTATATTTTATTTTCGATCCGTACTTTTGTTTTACAAAAAGAATTCAATTTTTAAAAATTTCGAAATTGATATATTATTTTTCATTCGTAGTTTTGTTTTACAAAAAAGAAACTCAATATTTCATAATTTTGAAATTTATATTTTATTCTCGATACGTACTTTTGTTCTATGCAAAAGAACACAATTTTTTGTAATTTCGAAATTGATATTTTATTTTGGATCCCTACTTTTGTTTTACAAAAAGAACTCAATTTTTAGTAATTTGGATTTTTATATTTTATTCTCGATATGTACATTGGTTTTATGCAAAAGAACTCAATTTTTTGTAATTTCGAAATTTATATTTTATTTTGGATCCCCTCTTTTGTTTTACCAAGAGAACTCTATTTATAGTAATTTGGATATTTATATTTTATTTTCGATCCGTACTTTTGTTTTACAAAAAGAATTCAATTTTTAATAATTTCGAAATTGATATATTATTTTTCATTCGTAGTTTTGTTTTACAAAAAAGAAACTCAATATTTCATAATTTTGAAATTTATATTTTATTCTCGATACGTACTTTTGTTCTATGCAAAAGAACACAATTTTTTGTAATTTCGAAATTGATATTTTATTTTGGATCCCTACTTTTGTTTTACAAAAAGAACTCAATTTTTAGTAATTTGGATTTTTATATTTTATTCTCGATATGTACATTGGTTTTATGCAAAAGAACTCAATTTTTTGTAATTTCGAAATTGATATTTTATTTTGGATCCCTCTTTTGTTTTACCAAGAGAACTCTATTTATAGTAATTTGGATATTTATATTTTATTTTCGATCCGTACTTTTGTTTTACAAAAAGAATTCAATTTTTAATAATTTCGAAATTGATATATTATTTTTCATTCGTAGTTTTGTTTTACAAAAAAGAAACTCAATATTTCATAATTTTGAAATTTATATTTTATTCTCGATACGTACTTTTGTTCTATGCAAAAGAACACAATTTTTTGTAATTTCGAAATTGATATTTTATTTTGGATCCCTACTTTTGTTTTACAAAAAGAACTCAATTTTTAGTAATTTGGATTTTTATATTTTATTCTCGATATGTACATTGGTTTTATGCAAAAGAACTCAATTTTTTGTAATTTCGAAATTGATATTTTATTTTGGATCAATTTATAGTAATTTGGATATTTATATTTTATTTTCGATCCGTACTTTTGTTTTACAAAAGAATTCAATTTTTAATAATTTCGAAATTGATATATTATTTTTCATTCGTAGTTTTGTTTTACAAAAAGAAACTCAATATTTCATAATTTTGAAATTTATATTTTATTCTCGATACGTACTTTTGTTCTATGCAAAAGAACACAATTTTTTGTAATTTCGAAATTGATATTTTATTTTGGATCCCAACTTTTGTTTTACAAAAAGAACTCAATTTTTAGTAATTTGGATTTTTATATTTTATTCTCGATATGTACATTGGTTTTATGTAAAAGAACTCAATTTTTTGTAATTTCGAAATTTATATTTTATTTTGGATCAATTTATAGTAATTTGGATATTTATATTTTATTTTCGATCCGTACTTTTGTTTTACAAAAAGAATTCAATTTTTAATAATTTCGAAATTGATATATTATTTTTCATTCGTAGTTTTGTTTTACAAAAAAGAAACTCAATATTTCATAATTTTGAAATTTATATTTTATTCTCGATACGTACTTTTGTTCTATGCAAAAGAACACAATTTTTTGTAATTTCGAAATTGATATTTTATTTTGGATCCCTACTTTTGTTTTACAAAAGAACTCAATTTTTAGTAATTTGGATTTTTATATTTTATTCTCGATATGTACATTGGTTTTATGCAAAAGAACTCAATTTTTTGTAATTTCGAAATTGATATTTTATTTTGGATCCCTCTTTTGTTTTACCAAGAGAACTCTATTTATAGTAATTTGGATATTTATATTTTATTTTCGATCCAGTACTTTTGTTTTACAAAAGAATTCAATTTTTAATAATTTCGAAATTGATATATTATTTTTCATTCGTAGTTTTGTTTTACAAAAAGAAACTCAATATTTCATAATTTTGAAATTTATATTTTATTCTCGATACGTACTTTTGTTCTATGCAAAAGAACACAATTTTTTGTAATTTCGAAATTGATATTTTATTTTGGATCCCTACTTTTGTTTTACAAAAGAACTCAATTTTTAGTAATTTGGATTTTTATATTTTATTCTCGATATGTACATTGGTTTTATGCAAAAGAACTCAATTTTTTGTAATTTCGAAATTTATATTTTATTTTGATCCCCTTTGTTTTACAAGAGAACTCAATTTATAGTAATTTGGATATTTATATTTTATTTTCGATCCGTACTTTTGTTTTACAAAAAGAATTCAATTTTTAATAATTTCGAAATTGATATATTATTTTTCATTCGTAGTTTTGTTTTACAAAAAGAAACTCAATATTTCATAATTTTGAAATTTATATTTTATTCTCGATACGTACTTTTGTTCTATGCAAAAGAACACAATTTTTTGTAATTTCGAAATTGATATTTTATTTTGGATCCCTACTTTTGTTTTACAAAAAGAACTCAATTTTTAGTAATTTGGATTTTTATATTTTATTCTCGATATGTACATTGGTTTTATGCAAAAGAACTCAATTTTTTGTAATTTCGAAATTTATATTTTATTTTGGATCCCTCTTTTGTTTTTACCAAGAGAACTCAATTTATAGTAATTTGGATATTTATATTTTATTTTCGATCCGTACTTTTGTTTTACAAAAGAATTCAATTTTTAATAATTTCGAAATTGATATATTATTTTTCATTCGTGAGTTTTGTTTTACAAAAAGAAACTCAATATTTCATAATTTTGAAATTTATATTTTATTCTCGATATGTACTTTGGTTCTATGCAAAAGAACACAATTTTTTGTAATTTCGAAATTGATATTTTATTTTGGATCCCTACTTTTGTTTTACAAAAAGAACTCAAATTTTAGTAATTTGGATTTTTATATTTTATTCTCGATATGTACTTTGGTTTTATGCAAAAGAACTCAATTTTTTGTAATTTCGAAATTTATATTTTATTTTGGATCCATACTTTTATTTTACAAAGAGAACTCAATTTATAGTAATTTGGATATTTATATTTTATTTTCGATCCGTACTTTTGTTTTACAAAAAGAATTCAATTTTTAATAATTTCGAAATTGATATATTATTTTTCATTCGTAGTTTTGTTTTACAAAAAGAAACTCAATATTTCATAATTTTGAAATTTATATTTTATTCTCGATACGTACTTTTGTTCTATGCAAAAGAACACAATTTTTTGTAATTTCGAAATTGATATTTTATTTTGGATCCCTACTTTTGTTTTACAAAAAGAACTCAATTTTTAGTAATTTGGATTTTTATATTTTATTCTCGATATGTACATTGGTTTTATGCAAAAGAACTCAATTTTTTGTAATTTCGAAATTGATATTTTATTTTGGATCCCCTCTTTGTTTTACCAAGAGAACTCTATTTATAGTAATTTGGATATTTATATTTTATTTTCGATCCAGTACTTTTGTTTTACAAAAAGAATTCAATTTTTAATAATTTCGAAATTGATATATTATTTTTCATTCGTAGTTTTGTTTTACAAAAAGAAACTCAATATTTCATAATTTTGAAATTTATATTTTATTCTCGATACGTACTTTTGTTCTATGCAAAAGAACACAATTTTTTGTAATTTCGAAATTGATATTTTATTTTGGATCCCTACTTTTGTTTTACAAAAAGAACTCAATTTTTAGTAATTTGGATTTTTATATTTTATTCTCGATATGTACATTGGTTTTATGCAAAAGAACTCAATTTTTTGTAATTTCGAAATTGATATTTTATTTTGGATCCCCTCTTTGTTTTACCAAGAGAACTCTATTTATAGTAATTTGGATATTTATATTTTATTTTCGATCCAGTACTTTTGTTTTACAAAAAGAATTCAATTTTTAATAATTTCGAAATTGATATATTATTTTTCATTCGTAGTTTTGTTTTACAAAAAGAAACTCAATATTTCATAATTTTGAAATTTATATTTTATTCTCGATACGTACTTTTGTTCTATGCAAAAGAACACAATTTTTGTAATTTCGAAATTGATATTTTATTTTGGATCCCTACTTTTGTTTTACAAAAGAACTCAATTTTTAGTAATTTGGATTTTTATATTTTATTCTCGATATGTACATTGGTTTTATGCAAAAGAACTCAATTTTTTGTAATTTCGAAATTGATATTTTATTTTGGATCAATTTATAGTAATTTGGATATTTATATTTTATTTTCGATCCGTACTTTTGTTTTACAAAAAGAATTCAATTTTTAATAATTTCGAAATTGATATATTATTTTTCATTCGTAGTTTTGTTTTACAAAAAGAAACTCAATATTTCATAATTTTGAAATTTATATTTTATTCTCGATACGTACTTTTGTTCTATGCAAAAGAACACAATTTTTTGTAATTTAGAAATTGATATTTTATTTTGGATCCCAACTTTTGTTTTACAAAAAGAACTCAATTTTTAGTAATTTGGATTTTTATATTTTATTCTCGATATGTATATTGGTTTTATGCAAATGAACTCAATTTTTTGTAATTTGGAAATTTATATTCTATTTTGGATCCCCTCTTTTGTTTTTACCAAGAGAACTCAATTTATAGTAATTTGGATATTTATATTTTATTTTCGATCCGTACTTTTGTTTTACAAAAAGAATTCAATTTTTAATAATTTCGAAATTGATATATTATTTTTCATTCGTAGTTTTGTTTTACAAAAAGAAACTCAATATTTCATAATTTTGAAATTTATATTTTATTCTCGATATGTACATTGGTTTTATGCAAAAGAACTCAATTTTTTGTAATTTTGAAATTGATATTTTATTTTGGATCCCTACTTTTCTTTTACAAAAAGAACTCAAATTTTAGTAAGTTGGATATTTATATTTTATTCTCGATATGTACTTTGGTTTTATGCAAAAGAACTCAATTTTTTGTAATTTCGAAATTTATATTTTATTTTGGATCCATACTTTTATTTTACAAAGAGAACTCAATTTATAGTAATTTGGATATTTATATTTTATTTTCGATCCGTACTTTTGTTTTACAAAAGAATTCAATTTTTAATAATTTCGAAATTGATATATTATTTTTCATTCAGTAGTTTTGTTTTACAAAAAGAAACTCAATATTTCATAATTTTGAAATTTATATTTTATTCTCGATACGTACTTTTGTTCTATGCAAAAGAACACAATTTTTGTAATTTCGAAATTGATATTTTATTTTGGATCCCTACTTTTGTTTTACAAAAAGAACTCAATTTTTAGTAATTTGGATTTTTATATTTTATTCTCGATATGTACATTGGTTTTATGCAAAAGAACTCAATTTTTTGTAATTTCGAAATTTATATTTTATTTTGGATCAATTTATAGTAACTTGGATATTTATATTTTATTTTCGATCCGTACTTTTGTTTTACAAAAAGAATTCAATTTTTAATAATTTCGAAATTGATATATTATTTTTCATTCGTAGTTTTGTTTTACAAAAAAGAAACTCAATATTTCATAATTTTGAAATTTATATTTTATTCTCGATACGTACTTTTGTTCTATGCAAAAGAACACAATTTTTTGTAATTTCGAAATTGAAATTTTATTTTGGATCCCTACTTTTGTTTTACAAAAAGAACTCAATTTTTAGTAATTTGGATTTTTATATTTTATTCTCGATATGTACATTGGTTTTATGCAAAAGAACTCAATTTTTTGTAATTTCGAAATTGATATTTTATTTTGGATCAATTTATAGTAATTTGGATATTTATATTTTATTTTCGATCCAGTACTTTTGTTTTACAAAAAGAATTCAATTTTTAATAATTTCGAAATTGATATATTATTTTTCATTCGTAGTTTTGTTTTACAAAAAGAAACTCAATATTTCATAATTTTGAAATTTATATTTTATTCTCGATATGTACATTGGTTTTATGCAAAAGAACTCAATTTTTTGTAATTTCGAAATTGATATTTTATTTTGGATCCCTACTTTTGTTTTACAAAAAGAACTCAAATTTTAGTAAGTTGGATATTTATATTTTATTCTCGATATGTACTTTGGTTTTATGCAAAAGAACTCAATTTTTTGTAATTTCGAAATTTTATATTTTACTTTGGATCCCTACTTTTGTTTTACAAAAAGAATTCAATTTTTAATAATTTCGAAATTGATATATTATTTTTCATTCGTAGTTTTGTTTTGCAAAAAGAAACTCAATATTTCATAATTTTGAAATTTATATTTTATTCTCGATACGTACTTTTGTTCTATGCAAAAGAACACAATTTTTGTAATTTCGAAATTGATATTTTATTTTGGATCCCTACTTTTGTTTTACAAAAGAACTCAAATTTTAGTAAGTTGGATATTTATATTTTATTCTCGATATGTACTTTGGTTTTATGCAAAAGAACTCAATTTTTTGTAATTTCGAAATTTATATTTTATTTTGGATCCGTACTTTTATTTTACAAAGAGAACTCAACTTATAGTAATTTCGATATTTATATTTTATTTTCGATCCGTACTTTTGTTTTACAAAAAGAATTCAATTTTTAATAATTTCGAAATTGATATATTATTTTTATTCGTAGTTTTGTTTTACAAAAAAGAAACTCAATAATTCATAATTTTGAAATTTATATTTTATTCTCGATATGTACTTTTGTTCTATGTAAAAGAACTCAACTTTTTGTAATTTCGAAATTGATATTTTATTTTGGATCCCTACTTTTGTTTTACAAAAATAACTCAATTTTTAGTAATTTGGATATTTATATTTTATTTTCGATCCGTACTTTTGTTTTACAAAAGAATTCAATTTTTAATAATTTCGAAATTGATATATTATTTTTCATTCGTAGTTTTGTTTTACAAAAAGAAACTCAATATTTCATAATTTTGAAATTTATATTTTATTCTCGATACGTACTTTTGTTCTATGCAAAAGAACACAATTTTTTGTAATTTAGAAATTGATATTTTATTTTGGATCCCTACTTTTGTTTTACAAAAAGAACTCAATTTCTAGTAATTTGGATTTTTATATTTTATTCTCGATATGTACATTGGTTTTATGCAAAAGAACTCAATTTTTTGTAATTTCGAAATTTATATTTTATTTTGGATCCCCTCTTTGTTTTACCAAGAGAACTCAATTTATAGTAATTTGGATATTTATATTTTATTTTCGATCCGTACTTTTGTTTTACAAAAGAATTCAATTTTAATAATTTCGAAATTGATATATTATTTTTCATTCGTAGTTTTGTTTTACAAAAAGAAACTCAATATTTCATAATTTTGAAATTTATATTTTATTCTCGATACGTACTTTTGTTCTATGCAAAAGAACACAATTTTTGTAATTTCGAAATTGATATTTTATTTTGGATCCCTACTTTTGTTTTACAAAAGAACTCAATTTTTAGTAATTTGGATTTTTATATTTTATTCTCGATATGTACATTGGTTTTATGCAAAGAACTCAATTTTTGTAATTTCGAAATTGATATTTTATTTTGGATCCCTACTTTTGTTTTACAAAAGAACTCAAATTTTAGTAAGTTGGATATTTATATTTTATTCTCGATATGTACTTTGGTTTTATGCAAAAGAACTCAATTTTTGTAATTTCGAAATTTATATTTTATTTTGGATCCGTACTTTTATTTTACAAAGAGAACTCAATTTATAGTAATTTGGATATTTATATTTTATTTTCGATCCGTACTTTTGTTTTACAAAAGAATTCAATTTTTAATAATTTCGAAATTGATATATTATTTTTCATTCGTAGTTTTGTTTTACAAAAAAGAAACTCAATAATTCATAATTTTGAAATTTATATTTTATTCTCGATATGTACTTTTGGTCTATGCAAAAGAACACAATTTTTTTGTAATTTCGAAATTGATATTTTATTTTGGATCCCTACTTTTGTTTTACAAAAAGAACTCAATTTTTAGTAATTTGGATTTTTATATTTTATTCTCGATATGTACATTGGTTTTATGCAAAAGAACTCAATTTTTTGTAATTTCGAAATTGATATTTTATTTTGGATCCCCTCTTTTGTTTTACCAAGAGAACTCAATTTATAGTAATTTGGATATTTATATTTTATTTTCGATCCGTACTTTTGTTTTACAAATAGAATTCAATTTTTAATAATTTTGAAATTGATATATTACTTTTCATTCGTAGTTTTGTTTTACAAAAAGAAACTCAATATTTCATAATTTTGAAATTTATATTTTATTCTCGATACGTACTTTTGTTCTATGCAAAAGAACACAATTTTTGTAATTTCGAAATTGATATTTTATTTTGGATCCCTACTTTTGTTTTACAAAAGAACTCAATTTTTAGTAATTTCGATTTTTATATTTTATTCTCGATATGTACATTGGTTTTATGCAAAAGAACTCAATTTTTTGTAATTTCGAAATTTATATTTTATTTTGGATCCCCTCTTTTGTTTTACCAAGAGAACTCAATTTATAGTAATTTGGATATTTATATTTTATTTTCGATCCGTACTTTTGTTTTACAACAAGAATTCAATTTTTAATAATTTCGAAATTGATATATTATTTTTCGTTCGTAGTTTTGTTTTAATAAAAAGAAACTCAATATTTCATAGTTTTGAAATTTATATTTTATTCTCGATACGTACTTTTGTTCTATGCAAAAGAACACAATTTTTTGTAATTTCGAAATTGATATTTTATTTTGGATCCCTACTTTTGTTTTACAAAAAGAACTCAATTTTTAGTAATTTGGATTTTTATATTTTATTCTCGATATGTACATTGGTTTTATGCAAAAGAACTCAATTTTTTGTAATTTCGAAATTGATATTTTATTTTGGATCCCTACTTTTGTTTTACAAAAAGAACTCAAATTTTAGTAAGTTGGATATTTATATTTTATTCTCGATATGTACTTTGGTTTTATGCAAAAGAACTCAATTTTTTGTAATTTCGAAATTTATATTTTATTTTGGATCCGTACTTTTATTTTACAAAGAGAACTCAATTTATAGTAATTTGGATATTTATATTTTATTTTCGATCCGTACTTTTGTTTTACAAAAAGAATTCAATTTTTAATAATTTCGAAATTGATATATTATTTTTCATTCGTAGTTTTGTTTTACAAAAAAGAAACTCAATATTTCATAATTTTGAAATTTATATTTTATTCTCGATATGTACATTAGTTTTATGCAAAAGAACTCAATTTTTTGTAATTTTGAAATTGATATTTTATTTTGGATCCCTACTTTTCTTTTACAAAAAGAACTCAAATTTTAGTAAGTTGGATATTTATATTTTATTCTCGATATGTACTTTGGTTTTATGCAAAAGAACTCAATTTTTTGTAATTTCGAAATTTATATTTTATTTTGGATCCGTACTTTTATTTTACAAAGAGAACTCAATTTATAGTAATTTGGATATTTATATTTTATTTTCGATCTGTACTTTTGTTTTACAAAAAGAATTCAATTTTTAATAATTTCGATATTGATATATTATTTTTCATTCGTAGTTTTGTTTTACAAAAAAGAAACTCAATAATTCATAATTTTGAAATTTATATTTTATTCTCGATATGTACTTTTGTTCTATGCAAAAGAACTCAACTTTTTGCAATTTCGAAATTGATATTTTATTTTGGATCCCTACTTTTGTTTTACAAAAAGAACTCAATTTTTAGTAATTTGTAAATTTATAGTTTATTCTCGATATGTACTTTGGTTTTATGCAAAAGAACCCAATTTTTTGTAATTTCGAAATTTTATATTTTACTTTGGATCCCTACTTTTGTTTTACAAAAAGAATTCAATTTTTAATAATTTCGAAATTGATATATTATTTTTCATTCGTAGTTTTGTTTTGCAAAAAAGAAACTCAATATTTCATAATTTTGAAATTTATATTTTATTCTCGATACGTACTTTTGTTCTATGCAAAAGAACACAATTTTTTGTAATTTCGAAATTGATATTTTATTTTGGATCCCTACTTTTGTTTTACAAAAAGAACTCAAATTTTAGTAAGTTATATATTTATATTTTATTCTCGATATGTACTTTGGTTTTATGCAAAAGAACTCAATTTTTTGTAATTTCGAAATTTATATTTTATTTTGGATCCCTACTTTTGTTTTACAAAAATAACTCAATTTTTAGTAATTTGGATATTTATATTTTATTTTCGATCCGTACTTTTGTTTTACAAAAAGAATTCAATTTTTAAAAATTTCGAAATTGATATATTATTTTTCATTCGTAGTTTTGTTTTACAAAAAAGAAACTCAATATTTCATAATTTTGAAATTTATATTTTATTCTCGGTACGTACTTTTGTTCTATGCAAAAGAACTCAATTTTTTGTAATTTCGAAATTGATATTTTATTTTGGATCCCTACTTTTGTTTTACAAAAAGAACTCAATTTTTAGTAATTTGTAAATTTATAGTTTATTCTCGATATGTACTTTGGTTTTATGCAAAAGAACTCAATTTTTTGTAATTTCGAAATTTTATATTTTACTTTGGATCCCTACTTTTGTTTTACAAAAAGAATTCAATTTTTAATAATTTCGAAATTGATATATTATTTTTCATTCGTAGTTTTGTTTTACAAAAAGAAACTCAATATTTCATAATTTTGAAATTTATATTTTATTCTCGATACGTACTTTTGTTCTATGCAAAAGAACTCAATTTTTGTAATTTCGAAATTGATATTTTATTTTGGATCCCTACTTTTGTTTTACAAAAAGAACTCAATTTTTAGTAATTTGTAAATTTATAGTTTATTCTCGATATGTACTTTGGTTTTATGCAAAAGAACTCAATTTTTTGTAATTTCGAAATTTATATTTTATTTTGGATCCCTACTTTTGTTTTACAAAAATAACTCAATTTTTAGTAATTTGGATATTTATATTTTATTTTCGATCCGTACTTTTGTTTTACAAAAAGAATTCAATTTTTAATAATTTCGAAATTGATATATTATTTTTCATTCGTAGTTTTGTTTTACAAAAAAGAAACTCAATATTTCATAATTTTGAAATTTATATTTTATTCTCGGTAAGTACTTTTGTTCTATGCAAAAGAACTCAATTTTTTGTAATTTCGAAATTGATATTTTATTTTGGATCCCTACTTTTGTTTTACAAAAAGAACTCAATTTTTAGTAATTTGTAAATTTATAGTTTATTCTCGATATGTACTTTGGTTTTATGCAAAAGAACTCAATTTTTTGTAATTTCGAAATTTTATATTTTACTTTGGATCCCTACTTTTGTTTTACAAAAAGAATTCAATTTTTAATAATTTCGAAATTGATATATTATTTTTCATTCGTAGTTTTGTTTTGCAAAAAGAAACTCAATATTTCATAATTTTGAAATTTATATTTTATTCTCGATCACGTACTTTTGTTCTATGCAAAAGAACACAATTTTTTGTAATTTCGAAATTGATATTTTATTTTGGATCCCTACTTTTGTTTTACAAAAGAACTCAATTTTTAGTAATTTGGATTTTTATATTTTATTCTCGATATGTACATTGGTTTTATGCAAAAGAACTCAATTTTTTGTAATTTCGAAATTGATATTTTATTTTGGATCCCCTCTTTTGTTTTACCAAGAGAACTCAATTTATAGTAATTTGGATATTTATATTTTATTTTCGATCCGTACTTTTGTTTTACAAAAAGAATTCAATTTTTAATAATTTCGAAATTGATATATTATTTTTCATTCGTAGTTTTGTTTTACAAAAAAGAAACTCAATATTTCATAATTTTGAAATTTATATTTTATTCTCGGTACGTACTTTTGTTCTATGCAAAAGAACTCAATTTTTTGTAATTCCGAAATTGATATTTTATTTTGGATCCCTACTTTTGTTTCACAAAAAGAACTCAATTTTTAGTAATTTGTAAATTTATAGTTTATTCTCGATATGTACTTTGGTTTTATGCAAAAGAACTCAATTTTTTGTAATTTCGAAATTTTATATTTTACTTTGGATCTCTACTTTTGTTTTACAAAAAGAATTCAATTTTTAATAATTTCGAAATTGATATATTATTTTTCATTCGTAGTTTTGTTTTGCAAAAAAGAAACTCAATATTTCATAATTTTGAAATTTATATTTTATTCTCGATACGTACTTTTGTTCTATGCAAAAGAACACAATTTTTTGTAATTTCGAAATTGATATTTTATTTTGGATCCCTACTTTTGTTTTACAAAAAGAACTCAAATTTTAGTAAGTTGGATATTTATATTTTATTCTCGATATGTACTTTGGTTTTATGCAAAAGAACTCAATTTTTTGTAATTTCGAAATTTTATATTTTACTTTGGATCCCTACTTTTGTTTTACAAAAAGAATTCAATTTTTAATAATTTCGAAATTGATATATTATTTTTCATTCGTAGTTTTGTTTTGCAAAAGAAACTCAATATTTCATAATTTTGAAATTTATATTTTATTCTCGATACGTACTTTTGTTCTATGCAAAAGAACACAATTTTTGTAATTTCGAAATTGATATTTTATTTTGGATCCCTACTTTTGTTTTACAAAAAGAACTCAAATTTTAGTAAGTTGGATATTTATATTTTATTCTCGATATGTACTTTGGTTTTATGCAAAAGAACTCAATTTTTTGTAATTTCGAAATTTATATTTTATTTTGGATCCCTACTTTTGTTTTACAAAAATAACTCAATTTTTAGTAATTTGGATATTTATATTTTATTTTCGATCCGTACTTTTGTTTTACAAAAAGAATTCAATTTTGAATAATTTCGAAATTGATATATTATTTTTCATTCGTAGTTTTGTTTTACAAAAAAGAAACTCAATTTTTCATAATTTTGAAATTTATATTTTATTCTCGATGACGTACTTTTGTTCTATGCAAAAGAACTCAATTTTTGTAATTTCGAAATTGATATTTTATTTTGGATCCCTACTTTTGTTTTACAAAAAGAACTCAATTTTTAGTAATTTGTAAATTTATAGTTTATTCTCGATATGTACTTTGGTTTTATGCAAAAGAACTCAATTTTTTGTAATTTCGAAATTTTATATTTTACTTTGGATCCCTACTTTTGTTTTACAAAAAGAATTCAATTTTTAATAATTTCGAAATTGATATATTATTTTTCATTCGTAGTTTTGTTTTGCAAAAAAGAAACTCAATATTTCATAATTTTGAAATTTATATTTTATTCTCGATACGTACTTTTGTTCTATGCAAAAGAACACAATTTTTTGTAATTTCGAAATTGATATTTTATTTTGGATCCCTACTTTTGTTTTACAAAAGAACTCAATTTTTAGTAATTTGGATTTTTATATTTTATTCTCGATATGTACATTGGTTTTATGCAAAAGAACTCAATTTTTTGTAATTTCGAAATTGATATTTTATTTTGGATCCCTCTTTTGTTTTACCAAGAGAACTCAATTTATAGTAATTTCGATATTTATATTTTATTTTCGATCCGTACTTTTGTTTTACAAAAAGAATTCAATTTTTAATAATTTCGAAATTGATATATTATTTTTCATTCGTAGTTTTGTTTTACAAAAAGAAACTCAATATTTCATAATTTTGAAATTTATATTTTATTCTCGGTACGTACTTTTGTTCTATGCAAAAGAACTCAATTTTTGTAATTTCGAAATTGATATTTTATTTTGGATCCCTACTTTTGTTTTACAAAAAGAACTCAATTTTTAGTAATTTGTAAATTTATAGTTTATTCTCGATATGTACTTTGGTTTTATGCAAAAGAACTCAATTTTTTGTAATTTCGAAATTTTATATTTTACTTTGGATCCCTACTTTTGTTTTACAAAAAGAATTCAATTTTTAATAATTTCGAAATTGATATATTATTTTTCATTCGTAGTTTTGTTTTGCAAAAAGAAACTCAATATTTCATAATTTTGAAATTTATATTTTATTCTCGATACGTACTTTTGTTCTATGCAAAAGAACACAATTTTTGTAATTTCGAAATTGATATTTTATTTTGGATCCCTACTTTTGTTTTACAAAAGAACTCAATTTTTAGTAATTTGGATTTTTATATTTTATTCTCGATATGTACATTGGTTTTATGCAAAAGAACTCAATTTTTTGTAATTTCGAAATTGATATTTTATTTTGGATCCCCTCTTTTGTTTTACCAAGAGAACTCAATTTATAGTAATTTCGATATTTATATTTTATTTTCGATCCGTACTTTTGTTTTACAAAAAGAATTCAATTTTTAATAATTTCGAAATTGATATATTATTTTTCATTCGTAGTTTTGTTTTACAAAAAAGAAACTCAATATTTCATAATTTTGAAATTTATATTTTATTCTCGGTACGTACTTTTGTTCTATGCAAAAGAACACAATTTTTTGTAATTTCGAAATTGATATTTTATTTTGGATCCCTACTTTTGTTTTACAAAAAGAACTCAATTTTTAGTAATTTGTAAATTTATAGTTTATTCTCGATATGTACTTTGGTTTTATGCAAAACAACTCAATTTTTTGTAATTTCGAAATTTTATATTTTACTTTGGATCCCTACTTTTGTTTTACAAAAAGAATTCAATTTTTAATAATTTCGAAATTGATATATTATTTTTCATTCGTAGTTTTGTTTTGCAAAAAAGAAACTCAATATTTCATAATTTTGAAATTTATATTTTATTCTCGATACGTACTTTTGTTCTATGCAAAAGAACACAATTTTTTGTAATTTCGAAATTGATATTTTTATTTTGGATCCCTACTTTTGTTTTACAAAAAGAACTCAAATTTTAGTAAGTTGGATATTTATATTTTATTCTCGATATGTACTTTGGTTTTATGCAAAAGAACTCAATTTTTTGTAATTTCGAAATTTATATTTTATTTTGGATCCGTACTTTTATTTTACAAAGAGAACTCAACTTATAGTAATTTCGATATTTATATTTTATTTTCGATCCGTACTTTTGTTTTACAAAAAGAATTCAATTTTTAATAATTTCGAAATTGATATATTATTTTTATTCGTAGTTTTGTTTTACAAAAAAGAAACTCAATAATTCATAATTTTGAAATTTATATTTTATTCTCGATATGTACTTTTGTTCTATGCAAAAGAACTCAACTTTTTGTAATTTCGAAATTGATATTTTATTTTGGATCCCTACTTTTGTTTTACAAAAATAACTCAATTTTTAGTAATTTGGATATTTATATTTTATTTTCGATCCGTACTTTTGTTTTACAAAAAGAATTCAATTTTTAATAATTTTGAAATTGATATATTATTTTTCATTCGTAGTTTTGTTTTACAAAAAGAAACTCAATATTTCATAATTTTGAAATTTATATTTTATTCTCGATACGTACTTTTGTTCTATGCAAAAGAACACAATTTTTTGTAATTTCGAAATTGATATTTTATTTTGGATCCCTACTTTTGTTTTACAAAAAGAACTCAATTTCTAGTAATTTGGATTTTTATATTTTATTCTCGATATGTACATTGGTTTTATGCAAAAGAACTCAATTTTTTGTAATTTCGAAATTTATATTTTATTTTGGATCCCCTCTTTTGTTTTACCAAGAGAACTCAATTTATAGTAATTTGGATATTTATATTTTATTTTCGATCCGTACTTTTGTTTTACAACAAGAATTCAATTTTTAATAATTTCGAAATTGATATATTATTTTTCGTTCGTAGTTTTGTTTTAATAAAAAGAAACTCAATATTTCATAGTTTTGAAATTTATATTTTATTCTCGATACGTACTTTTGTTCTATGCAAAAGAACACAATTTTTTGTAATTTCGAAATTGATATTTTATTTTGGATCCCTACTTTTGGTTTACAAAAAGAACTCAATTTTTAGTAATTTGGATTTTTATATTTTATTCTCGATATGTACATTGGTTTTATGCAAAAGAACTCAATTTTTTGTAATTTCGAAATTGATATTTTATTTTGGATCCCTCTTTTGTTTTACCAAGAGAACTCAATTTATAGTAATTTGGATATTTATATTTTATTTTCGATCCGTACTTTTGTTTTACAAAAAGAATTCAATTTTTAATAATTTCGAAATTGATATATTATTTTTCATTCGTAGTTTTGTTTTACAAAAAAGAAACTCAATATTTCATAATTTTGAAATTTATATTTTATTCTCGATACGTACTTTTGTTCTATGCAAAAGAACACAATTTTTGTAATTTCGAAATTGATATTTTATTTTGGATCCCTACTTTTGTTTTACAAAAAGAACTCAATTTTTAGTAATTTGGATTTTTATATTTTATTCTCGATATGTACATTGGTTTTATGCAAAAGAACTCAATTTTTTGTAATTTCGAATTTATATTTTATTTTGGATCCCCTCTTTTGTTTTACCAAGAGAACTCAATTTATAGTAATTTGGATATTTATATTTTATTTTCGATCCAGTACTTTTGTTTTACAACAAGAATTCAATTTTTAATAATTTCGAAATTGATATATTATTTTTCGTTCGTAGTTTTGTTTTAATAAAAAGAAACTCAATATTTCATAGTTTTGAAATTTATATTTTATTCTCGATACGTACTTTTGTTCTATGCAAAAGAACACAATTTTTTTGTAATTTCGAAATTGATATTTTATTTTGGATCCCTACTTTTGGTTTAGAAAAAGAACTCAATTTTTAGTAATTTGGATTTTTATATTTTATTCTCGATATGTACATTGGTTTTATGCAAAAGAACTCAATTTTTTGTAATTTCGAAATTGATATTTTATTTTGGATCCCCTCTTTTGTTTTACCAAGAGAACTCAATTTATAGTAATTTGGATATTTATATTTTATTTTCGATCCAGTACTTTTGTTTTACAAAAAGAATTCAATTTTTAATAATTTTGAAATTGATATATTATTTTTCATTCGTAGTTTTGTTTTACAAAAAGAAACTCAATATTTCATAATTTTGAAATTTATATTTTATTCTCGATACGTACTTTTGTTCTATGCAAAAGAACACAATTTTTTGTAATTTCGAAATTGATATTTTATTTTGGATCCCTACTTTTGTTTTACAAAAAGAACTCAATTTTTAGTAATTTGGATTTTTATATTTTATTCTCCATATGTACATTGGTTTTATGCAAAAGAACTCAATTTTTTGTAATTTCGAAATTGATATTTTATTTTGGATCCCTACTTTTGTTTTACAAAAGAACTCAAATTTTAGTAAGTTGGATATTTATATTTTATTCTCGATATGTACTTTGGTTTTATGCAAAAGAACTCAATTTTTTGTAATTTCGAAATTTATATTTTATTTTGGATCCGTACTTTTATTTTACAAAGAGAACTCAATTTATAGTAATTTGGATATTTATATTTTATTTTCGATCCAGTACTTTTGTTTTACAAAAGAATTCAATTTTTAATAATTTCGAAATTGATATATTATTTTTCATTCGTAGTTTTGTTTTACAAAAAAGAAACTCAATAATTCATAATTTTGAAATTTATATTTTATTCTCGATATGTACTTTTGTTCTATGCAAAAGAACTCAACTTTTTGTAATTTCGAAATTGATATTTTATTTTGGATCCCTACTTTTCTTTTACAAAAATAACTCAATTTTTAGTAATTTGGATATTTATATTTTATTTTCGATCCGTACTTTTGTTTTACAAAAAGAATTCAATTTTTAATAATTTCGAAATTGATATATTATTTTTCATTCGTAGTTTTGTTTTACAAAAAAGAAACTCAACATTTCATAATTTTGAAATTTATATTTTATTCTCGGTACGTACTTTTGTTCTATGCAAAAGAAATCAATTTTTTGTAATTTCGAAATTGATATTTTATTTTGGATCCCTACTTTTGTTTTAGAAAAAGAACTCAATTTTTAGTAATTTGGAAATTTATAGTTTATTCTCGATATGTACTTTGGTTTTATGCAAAAGAACTCAATTTTTTGTAATTTCGAAATTTTATATTTTACTTTGGATCCCTACTTTTGTTTTACAAAAAGAATTCAATTTTTAATAATTTCAAAATTGATATATTATTTTTCATTCGTAGTTTTGTTTTGCAAAAAAGAAACTCAATATTTCATAATTTTGAAATTTATCTTTTATTCTCGATACGTACTTTTGTTCTATGCAAAAGAACACAATTTTTTGTAATTTCGAAATTGATATTTTATTTTGGATCCCTACTTTTGTTTTACAAAAAGAACTCAATTTTTTGTAATTTCGAAATTTATATTTTATTTTGGATCCCCTCTTTTGTTTTTACCAAGAGAACTCAATTTATAGTAATTTGGATATTTATATTTTATTTTCGATCCGTACTTTTATTTTACAAAAAGAATTCAATTTTTAATAATTTCGAAATTGATATATTATTTTTCATTCGTAGTTTTGTTTTACAAAAAAGAAACTCAATATTTCATAATTTTGAAATTTATATTTTATTCTCGATACGTACTTTTGTTCTATCCAAAAGAACACAATTTTTTGTAATTTCGAAATTGATATTTTATTTTGGATCCCTACTTTTGTTTTACAAAAAGAACTCAATTTTTTGTAATTTCGAAATTTATATTTTATTTTGGATCCCCTCTTTTGTTTTTACCAAGAGAACTCAATTTATAGTAATTTGGATATTTATATTTTATTTTCGATCCGTACTTTTGTTTTACAAAAAGAATTCAATTTTTAATAATTTCAAAATTGATATATTATTTTTCATTCGTAGTTTTGTTTTACAAAAAAGAAACTCAATATTTCATAATTTTGAAATTTATATTTTATTCTCGATACGTACTTTTGTTCTATCCAAAAGAACACAATTTTTTGTAATTTCGAAATTGATATTTTATTTTGGATCCCTACTTTTGTTTTACAAAAAGAACTCAATTTTTAGTAATTTGGATTTTTATATTTTATTCTCGATATGTACATTGGTTTTATGCAAAAGAACTCAATTTTTTGTAATTTCGAAATTTATATTTTATTTTGGATCGCCTCTTTTGTTTTTACCAAGAGAACTCAATTTATAGTAATTTGGATATTTATATTTTATTTTCGATCCGTACTTTTGTTTTACAACAAGAATTCAATTTTTAATAATTTCGAAATTGATATATTATTTTTCATTCGTAGTTTTGTTTTACAAAAAAGAAACTCAATATTTCATAATTTTGAAATTTTTATTTAATCTCGATACGTACTTTTGTTCTATGCAAAAGAACACAATTTTTTGTAATTTCGAAATTGATATTTTATTTTGGATCCCCACTTTTGTTTTACAAAAAGAACTCAATTTTTAGTAATTTGGATTTTTATATTTTATTCTCGATATGTACATTGGTTTTATGCAAAAGAACTCAATTTTTTGTAATTTCGAAATTTATATTTTATTTTGGATCCCCTCTTTTGTTTTACAAGGAGAACTCAATTTATAGTAATTTGGATATTTATATTTTATTTTCGATCCGTACTTTTGTTTTACAAAAGAATTCAATTTTTAATAATTTCAAAATTGATATATTATTTTTCATTCGTAGTTTTGTTTTACAAAAAAGAAACTCAATATTTCATAATTTTGAAATTTATATTTTATTCTCGATACGTACTTTTGTTCTATGCAAAAGAACACAATTTTTTGTAATTTCGAAATTGATATTTTACTTTGGATCCGTACTTTTGTTTTACAAAAAGAACTCAATTTTTAGTAATTTGGATTTTTATATTTTATTCTCGATATGTACATTGGTTTTATGCAAAAGAACTCAATTTTTTGTAATTTCGAAATTGATATTTTATTTTGGATCCCCTCCTTTGTTTTACCAAGAGAACTCAATTTATAGTAATTTGGATATTTATATTTTATTTTCGATCCGTACTTTTGTTTTACAAAAAGAATTCAATTTTTAATAATTTTGAAATTGATATATTATTTTTCATTCGTAGTTTTGTTTTACAAAAAAGAAACTCAATATTTCATAATTTTGAAATTTTTATTTAATCTCGATACGTACTTTTGTTCTATGCAAAAGAACACAATTTTTTGTAATTTCGAAATTGATATTTTATTTTGGATCCCTACTTTTGTTTTAAAAAAAGAACTCAAATTTTAGTAAGTTGGATATTTATATTTTATTCTCGATATGTACTTTGGTTTTATGCAAAAGAACTCAATTTTTTGTAATTTCGAAATTTATATTTTATTTTGGATCCGTACTTTTATTTTACAAAGAGAACTCAATTTATAGTAATTTGGATATTTATATTTTACTTTCGATCCGTACTTTTGTTTTACAAAAAGAATTCAATTTTTAATAATTTCGAAATTGATATATTATTTTTCATTCGTAGTTTTGTTTTACAAAAAAGAAACTCAATATTTCATAATTTTGAAATTTATATTTTATTCTCGATATGTACTTTTGTTCTATGCAAAAGAACACAATTTTTTGTAATTTCGAAATTGATATTTTATTTTGGATCCCTACTTTTGTTTTACAAAAAGAACTCAATTTTAGTAATTTGGATTTTTATATTTTATTCTCGATATGTACATTGGTTTTATGCAAAAGAACTCAATTTTTTGTAATTTCGAAATTGATATTTTATTTTCGATCCCTACTTTTGTTTTACAAAAGAACTCAAATTTTAGTAAGTTGGATATTTATATTTTATTCTCGATATGTACTTTGGTTTTATGCAAAAGAACTCAATTTTTTGTAATTTCGAAATTTATATTTTATTTTGGATCCAGTACTTTTATTTTACAAAGAGAACTCAATTTATAGTAATTTGGATATTTATATTTTACTTTCGATCCGTACTTTTGTTTTACAAAAGAATTCAATTTTTAATAATTTCGAAATTGATATATTATTTTTCATTCGTAGTTTTGTTTTACAAAAAGAAACTCAATATTTCATAATTTTGAAATTTATATTTTATTCTCGATATGTACTTTTGTTCTATGCAAAAGAACACAATTTTTGTAATTTCGAAATTGATATTTTATTTTGGATCCCTACTTTTGTTTTACAAAAGAACTCAATTTTTAGTAATTTGGATTTTTATATTTTATTCTCGATATGTACATTGGTTTTATGCAAAAGAACTCAATTTTTTGTAATTTCGAAATTGATATTTTATTTTGGATCCCTACTTTTGTTTTACAAAAAGAACTCAAATTTTAGTAAGTTGGATATTTATATTTTATTCTCGATATGTACTTTGGTTTTATGCAAAAGAACTCAATTTTTTGTAATTTCGAAATTTATATTTTATTTTGGATCCGTACTTTTATTTTACAAAGAGAACTCAATTTATAGTAATTTGGATATTTATATTTTATTTTCGATCCAGTACTTTTGTTTTACAAAAAGAATTCAATTTTTAATAATTTCGAAATTGATATATTATTTTTCATTCGTAGTTTTGTTTTACAAAAAGAAACTCAATAATTCATAATTTTGACATTTATATTTTATTCTCGATATGTACTTTTGTTCTATGCAAAAGAACTCAACTTTTTGTAATTTCGAAATTGATATTTTATTTTGGATCCCTACTTTTCTTTTACAAAAATAACTCAATTTTTAGTAATTTGGATATTTATATTTTATTTTCGATCCGTACTTTTGTTTTACAAAAAGAATTCAATTATTAATAATTTCGAAATTGATATATTATTTTTCATTCGTAGTTTTGTTTTAGAAAAAAGAAACTCAATATTTCATAATTTTGAAATTTATATTTTATTCTCGGAACGTACTTTTGTTCTATGCAAAAGAACTCAATTTTTTGTAATTTCGAAATTCATATTTTATTTTGGATCCCTACTTTTGTTTTACAAAAAGAACTCAATTTTTAGTAATTTGGAAATTTATAGTTTTTATTCTCGATATGTACTTTGGTTTTATGCAAAAGAACTCAATTTTTTGTAATTTCGAAATTTTATATTTTACTTTGGATCCCTACTTTTGTTTTACAAAAATAATTCAATTTTTAACAATTTCGAAATTGATATATTATTTTTCATTCGTAGTTTTGTTTTGCAAAAAAGAAACTCAATATTTCATAATTTTGAAATTTATATTTTATTCTCGATACGTACTTTTCTTCTATGCAAAAGAACACAATTTTTTGTAATTTCGAAATTGATATTTTATTTTGGATCCCTACTTTTGTTTTACAAAAAGAACTCAATTTTTTGTAATTTCGAAATTTATATTTTATTTTGGATCCCCTCTTTTGTTTTTACCAAGAGAAATCAATTTATAGTAATTTGGATATTTATATTTTATTTTCGATCCGTACTTTTGTTTTACAAAAAGAATTCAATTTTTAATAATTTCGAAATTGATATATTATTTTTCATTCGTAGTTTTGTTTTACAAAAAAGAAACTCAATATTTCATAATTTTGAAATTTATATTTTATTCTCGATACGTACTTTTGTTCTATCCAAAAGAACACAATTTTTTGTAATTTCGAAATTGATATTTTATTTTGGATCCCTACTTTTGTTTTACAAAAAGAACTCAATTTTTAGTAATTTGGATTTTTATATTTTATTCTCGATATGTACATTGGTTTTATGCAAAGGAACTCAATTTTTTGTAATTTCGAAATTTATATTTTATTTTGGATCCCCTCTTTGGTTTTACCAAGAGAACTCAATTTATAGTAATTTGGATATTTATATTTTATTTTCGATCCGTACTTTTGTTTTACAACAAGAATTCAATTTTTAATAATTTCGAAATTGATATATTATTTTTCGTTCGTAGTTTTGTTTTAGATAAAAGAAACTCAATATTTCATAATTTTGAAATTTATATTTTATTCTCGATACGTACTTTTGTTCTATGCAAAAGAACACAATTTTTGTAATTTCGAAATTGATATTTTATTTTGGATCCCTACTTTTGTTTTACAAAAAGAACTCAATTTTTAGTAATTTGGATTTTTATATTTTATTCTCGATATGTACATTGGTTTTATGCAAAAGAACTCAATTTTTGTAATTTCGAAATTGATATTTTATTTTGGATCCCCTCTTTTGTTTTACCAAGAGAACTCAATTTATAGTAATTTGGATATTTATATTTTATTTTCGATCCGTACTTTTGTTTTACAAAAAGAATTCAATTTTTAATAATTTTGAAATTGATATATTATTTTTCATTCGTAGTTTTGTTTTACAAAAAAGAAACTCAATATTTCATAATTTTGAAATTTTTATTTAATCTCGATACGTACTTTTGTTCTATGCAAAAGAACACAATTTTTTGTAATTTCGAAATTGATATTTTATTTTGGATCCCTACTTTTGTTTTACAAAAAGAACTCAATTTTTAGTAATTTGGATTTTTATATTTTATTCTCGATATGTACATTGGTTTTATGCAAAAGAACTCAATTTTTTGTAATTTCGAAATTGATATTTTATTTTGGATCCCTCTTTTGTTTTACCAAGAGAACTCAATTTATAGTAATTTGGATATTTATATTTTATTTTCGATCCAGTACTTTTGTTTTACAAAAGAATTCAATTTTTAATAATTTCGAAATTGATATATTATTTTTCATTCAGTAGTTTTGTTTTACAAAAAGAAACTCAATATTTCATAATTTTGAAATTTATATTTTATTCTCGATATGTACTTTTGTTCTATGCAAAAGAACTCAACTTTTTGTAATTTCGAAATTGATATTTTATTTTGGATCCCTACTTTTCTTTTACAAAAATAACTCAATTTTTAGTAATTTGGATATTTATATTTTATTTTCGATCCAGTACTTTTGTTTTACAAAAAGAATTCAATTTTTAATAATTTCGAAATTGATATATTATTTTTCATTCGTAGTTTTGTTTTACAAAAAGAAACTCAATATTTCATAATTTTGAAATTTATATTTTATTCTCGATGACGTACTTTTGTTCTATGCAAAAGAACTCAATTTTTGTAATTTCGAAATTGATATTTTATTTTGGATCCCTACTTTTGTTTTACAAAAAGAACTCAATTTTTAGTAATTTGGAAATTTATAGTTTATTCTCGATATGTACTTTGGTTTTATGCAAAAGAACTCAATTTTTGTAATTTCGAAATTTTATATTTTACTTTGGATCCCTACTTTTGTTTTACAAAAGAATTCAATTTTTAATAATTTCGAAATTGATATATTATTTTTCATTCGTAGTTTTGTTTTGCAAAAAGAAACTCAATATTTCATAATTTTGAAATTTATATTTTATTCTCGATACGTACTTTTGTTCTATGCAAAAGAACACAATTTTTTGTAATTTCGAAATTGATATTTTATTTTGGATCCCTACTTTTGTTTTACAAAAAAGAAACTCAATAATTCATAATTTTGAAATTTATATTTTATTCTCGATATGTACTTTTGTTCTATGCAAAAGAACTCAACTTTTGTAATTTCGAAATTGATATTTTATTTTGGATCCCTACTTTTCTTTTACAAAAATAACTCAATTTTTAGTAATTTGGATATTTATATTTTATTTTCGATCCAGTACTTTTGTTTTACAAAAGAATTCAATTTTTAATAATTTCGAAATTGATATATTATTTTTCATTCAGTAGTTTTGTTTTACAAAAAGAAACTCAATATTTCATAATTTTGAAATTTATATTTTATTCTCGATGACGTACTTTTGTTCTATGCAAAAGAACTCAATTTTTTGTAATTTCGAAATTGATATTTTATTTTGGATCCCTACTTTTGTTTTACAAAAGAACTCAATTTTTAGTAATTTGGAAATTTATAGTTTATTCTCGATATGTACTTTGGTTTTATGCAAAAGAACTCAATTTTTTGTAATTTCGAAATTTTATATTTTACTTTGGATCCCTACTTTTGTTTTACAAAAGAATTCAATTTTAATAATTTCGAAATTGATATATTATTTTTCATTCGTAGTTTTGTTTTGCAAAAAGAAACTCAATATTTCATAATTTTGAAATTTATATTTTATTCTCGATACGTACTTTTGTTCTATGCAAAAGAACACAATTTTTTGTAATTTCGAAATTGATATTTTATTTTGGATCCCTACTTTTGTTTTACAAAAAAGAAACTCAATAATTCATAATTTTGAAATTTATATTTTATTCTCGATATGTACTTTTGTTCTATGCAAAAGAACTCAACTTTTTGTAATTTCGAAATTGATATTTTATTTTGGATCCCTACTTTTCTTTTACAAAAATAACTCAATTTTTAGTAATTTGGATATTTATATTTTATTTTCGATCCGTACTTTTGTTTTACAAAAAGAATTCAATTTTTAATAATTTCGAAATTGATATATTATTTTTCATTCGTAGTTTTGTTTTACAAAAAGAAACTCAATATTTCATAATTTTGAAATTTATATTTTATTCTCGGTACGTACTTTTGTTCTATGCAAAAGAACTCAATTTTTTGTAATTTCGAAATTGATATTTTATTTTGGATCCCTACTTTTGTTTTACAAAAGAACTCAATTTTTAGTAATTTGGAAATTTATAGTTTATTCTCGATATGTACTTTGGTTTTATGCAAAGAACTCAATTTTTTTAATTTCGAAATTTTATATTTTACTTTGGATCCCTACTTTTGTTTTACAAAAGAATTCAATTTTTAATAATTTCGAAATTGATATATTATTTTTCATTCGTAGTTTTGTTTTGCAAAAAGAAACTCAATATTTCATAATTTTGAAATTTATATTTTATTCTCGATACGTACTTTTGTTCTATGCAAAAGAACACAATTTTTGTAATTTCGAAATTGATATTTTATTTTGGATCCCTACTTTTGTTTTACAAAAAGAAACTCAATAATTCATAATTTTGAAATTTATATTTTATTCTCGATATGTACTTTTGTTCTATGCAAAAGAACTCAACTTTTGTAATTTCGAAATTGATATTTTATTTTGGATCCCTACTTTTCTTTTACAAAAATAACTCAATTTTTAGTAATTTGGATATTTATATTTTATTTTCGATCCGTACTTTTGTTTTACAAAAAGAATTCAATTTTTAATAATTTCGAAATTGATATATTATTTTTCATTCGTAGTTTTGTTTTACAAAAAAGAAACTCAATATTTCATAATTTTGAAATTTATATTTTATTCTCGGTACGTACTTTTGTTCTATGCAAAAGAACTCAATTTTTTGTAATTTCGAAATTGATATTTTATTTTGGATCCCTACTTTTGTTTTACAAAAAGAACTCAATTTTTAGTAATTTGGAAATTTATAGTTTATTCTCGATATGTACTTTGGTTTTATGCAAAAGAACTCAATTTTTTGTAATTTCGAAATTTTATATTTTACTTTGGATCCCTACTTTTGTTTTACAAAAAGAATTCAATTTTTAATAATTTCGAAATTGATATATTATTTTTCATTCGTAGTTTTGTTTTGCAAAAAGAAACTCAATATTTCATAATTTTGAAATTTATATTTTATTCTCGATACGTACTTTTGTTCTATGCAAAAGAACACAATTTTTGTAATTTCGAAATTGATATTTTATTTTGGATCCCTACTTTTGTTTTACAAAAAAGAAACTCAATAATTCATAATTTTGAAATTTATATTTTATTCTCGATATGTACTTTTGTTCTATGCAAAAGAACTCAACTTTTTGTAATTTCGAAATTGATATTTTATTTTGGATCCCTACTTTTCTTTTACAAAAATAACTCAATTTTTAGTAATTTGGATATTTATATTTTATTTTCGATCCGTACTTTTGTTTTACAAAAAGAATTCAATTTTTAATAATTTCGAAATTGATATATTATTTTTCATTCGTAGTTTTGTTTTACAAAAAAGAAACTCAATATTTCATAATTTTGAAATTTATATTTTATTCTCGGTACGTACTTTTGTTCTATGCAAAAGAACTCAATTTTTGTAATTTCGAAATTGATATTTTATTTTGGATCCCTACTTTTGTTTTACAAAAGAACTCAATTTTTAGTAATTTGGAAATTTATAGTTTATTCTCGATATGTACTTTGGTTTTATGCAAAAGAACTCAATTTTTTTAATTTCGAAATTTTATATTTTACTTTGGATCCCTACTTTTGTTTTACAAAAAGAATTCAATTTTTAATAATTTCGAAATTGATATATTATTTTTCATTCGTAGTTTTGTTTTGCAAAAAAGAAACTCAATATTTCATAATTTTGAAATTTATATTTTATTCTCGATACGTACTTTTGTTCTATGCAAAAGAACACAATTTTTGTAATTTCGAAATTGATATTTTATTTTGGATCCCTACTTTTGTTTTACAAAAAAGAAACTCAATAATTCATAATTTTGAAATTTATATTTTATTCTCGATACGTACTTTTGTTCTATGCAAAAGAACTCAACTTTTTGTAATTTCGAAATTGATATTTTATTTTGGATCCCTACTTTTCTTTTACAAAAATAACTCAATTTTTAGTAATTTGGATATTTATATTTTATTTTCGATCCAGTACTTTTGTTTTACAAAAGAATTCAATTTTTAATAATTTCGAAATTGATATATTATTTTTCATTCGTAGTTTTGTTTTACAAAAAGAAACTCAATATTTCATAATTTTGAAATTTATATTTTATTCTCGATACGTACTTTTGTTCTATGCAAAAGACCTCAATTTTTTGTAATTTCGAAATTGATATTTTATTTTGGATCCCTACTTTTGTTTTACAAAAAGAACTCAATTTTTAGTAATTTGGAAATTTATAGTTTATTCTCGATATGTACTTTGGTTTTATGCAAAAGAACTCAATTTTTTGTAATTTCGAAATTTTATATTTTACTTTGGATCCCTACTTTTGTTTTACAAAAAGAATTCAATTTTTAATAATTTCGAAATTGATATATTATTTTTCATTCGTAGTTTTGTTTAGCAAAAAAGAAACTCAATATTTCATAATTTTGAAATTTATATTTTATTCTCGATACGTACTTTTCTTCTATGCAAAAGAACACAATTTTTTGTAATTTCGAAATTGATATTTTATTTTGGATCCCTACTTTTGTTTTACAAAAAGAACTCAATTTTTTGTAATTTCGAAATTTATATTTTATTTTGGATCCCCTCTTTTGTTTTTACCAAGAGAACTCAATTTATAGTAATTTGGATATTTATATTTTATTTTCGATCCGTACTTTTGTTTTACAAAAAGAATTCAATTTTTAATAATTTCGAAATTGATATATTATTTTTCATTCTTAGTTTTGGTTTACAAAAAAGAAACTCAATATTTCATAATTTTGAAATTTATATTTTATTCTCGATACGTACTTTTGTTCTATGCAAAAGAACACAATTTTTTGTAATTTCGAAATTGATATTTTATTTTGGATCCCTACTTTTGTTTTGCAAAAAGAACTCAATTTTTAGTAATTTGGATTTTTATATTTTATTCTCGATATGTACATTGGTTTTATGCAAAAGAACTCAATTTTTGTAATTTCAAAATTTATATTTTATTTTGGATCCCTCTTTTGTTTTTACCAACGAACTCAATTTATAGTAATTTGGATATTTATATTTTATTTTCGATCCGTACTTTTGTTTTACAAAAAGAATTCAATTTTTAATAATTTCGAAATTGATATATTATTTTTCATTCGTAGTTTTGTTTTACAAAAAGAAACTCAATATTTCATAATTTTGAAATTTATATTTTATTCTCGATACGTACTTTTGTTCTATGCAAAAGAACACAATTTTTTGTAATTTCGAAATTGATATTTTATTTTGGATCCCTACTTTTGTTTTACAAAAAGAACTCAATTTTTAGTAATTTGGATTTTTATATTTTATTCTCGATATGTACATTGGTTTTATGCAAAAGAACTCAATTTTTTGTAATTTCGAAATTGATATTTTTATTTTGGATCCCCTCTTTTGTTTTTACCAAGAGAACTCAATTTATAGTAATTTGGATATTTATATTTTATTTTCGATCCGTACTTTTGTTTTACATAAAGAATTCAATTTTTAATAATTTCGAAATTGATATATTATTTTTCATTCGTAGTTTTGTTTTACAAAAAGAAACTCAATATTTCATAATTTTGAAATTTATATTTTATTCTCGATATGTACATTGGTTTTATGCAAAAGAACTCAATTTTTGTAATTTCGAAATTGATATTTTATTTTGGATCCCTACTTTTGTTTTACAAAAAGAACTCAAATTTTAGTAAGTTGGATATTTATATTTTATTCTCGATATGTACTTTGGTTTTATGCAAAAGAACTCAATTTTTTGTAATTTCGAAATTTATATTTTATTTTGGATCCGTACTTTTATTTTACAAAGAGAACTCAATTTATAGTAATTTGGATATTTATATTTTATTTTCGATCCGTACTTTTGTTTTACAAAAGAATTCAATTTTTAATAATTTCGAAATTGATATATTATTTTTCATTCGTAGTTTTGTTTTACAAAAAGAAACTCAATAATTCATAATTTTGAAATTTATATTTTATTCTCGATATGTACTTTTGTTCTATGCAAAAGAACTCAACTTTTTGTAATTTCGAAATTGATATTTTATTTTGGATCCCTACTTTTGTTTTACAAAAATAACTCAATTTTTAGTAATTTGGATATTTATATTTTATTTTCGATCCGTACTTTTGTTTTACAAAAGAATTCAATTTTTAATAATTTCGAAATTGATATATTATTTTTCATTCGTAGTTTTGTTTTACAAAAAGAAACTCAATATTTCATAATTTTGAAATTTATATTTTATACTCGATACGTACTTTTGTTCTATGCAAAAGAACACAATTTTTTGTAATTTCGAAATTGATATTTTATTTTGAATCCCTACTTTTGTTTTACAAAAAGAACTCAATTTTTAGTAATTTGGATTTTTATATTTTATTCTCGATATGTACATTGGTTTTCTGCAAAAGAACTCAAGTTTTTGTAATTTCGAAATTGATATTTTATTTTCGATCCCTACTTTTGTTTTACAAAAAGAACTCAATTTTTAGTAATTTGGAAATTTATAGTTTATTCTCGATATGTACTTTGGTTTTATGCAAAAGAACTCAATTTTTTGTAATTTCGAAATTTATATTTTATTTTGGATCCCCTCTTTTGTTTTACCAAGAGAACTCAATTTATAGTAATTTGGATATTTATATTTTATTTTCGATCCGTACTTTTGTTTTACAACAAGAATTCAATTTTTAATAATTTCGAAATTGATATATTATTTTTCGTTCGTAGTTTTGTTTTAATAAAAAGAAACTCAATATTTCATAGTTTTGAAATTTATATTTTATTCTCGATACGTACTTTTGTTCTATGCAAAAGAACACAATTTTTTTGTAATTTCGAAATTGATATTTTATTTTGGATCCCTACTTTTGGTTTAGAAAAAGAACTCAATTTTTAGTAATTTGGATTTTTATATTTTATTCTCGATATGTACATTGGTTTTATGCAAAAGAACTCAATTTTTTGTAATTTCGAAATTGATATTTTATTTTGGATCGCCTCTTTTGTTTTACCAAGAGAACTCAATTTATAGTAATTTGGATATTTATATTTTATTTTCGATCCGTACTTTTGTTTTACAAAAAGAATTCAATTTTTAATAATTTTGAAATTGATATATTATTTTTCATTCGTAGTTTTGTTTTACAAAAAAGAAACTCAATATTTCATAATTTTGAAATTTATATTTTATTCTCGATACGTACTTTTGTTCTATGCAAAAGAACACAATTTTTGTAATTTCGAAATTGATATTTTATTTTGGATCCCTACTTTTGTTTTACAAAAAGAACTCAATTTTTAGTAATTTGGATTTTTATATTTTATTCTCGATATGTACATTGGTTTTATGCAAAAGAACTCAATTTTTTGTAATTTCGAAATTGATATTTTATTTTGGATCCCTACTTTTGTTTTACAAAAAGAACTCAAATTTTAGTAAGTTGGATATTTATATTTTATTCTTGATATGTACTTTGGTTTTATGCAAAAGAACTCAATTTTTTGTAATTTCGAAATTTATATTTTATTTTGGATCCAGTACTTTTATTTTACAAAGAGAACTCAATTTATAGTAATTTGGATATTTATATTTTATTTTCGATCCGTACTTTTGTTTTACAAAAAGAATTCAATTTTTAATAATTTCGAAATTGATATATTATTTTTCATTCGTAGTTTTGTTTTACAAAAAGAAACTCAATATTTCATAATTTTGAAATTTATATTTTATTCTCGATACGTACTTTTGTTCTATGCAAAAGAACACAATTTTTTGTAATTTCGAAATTGATATTTTATTTTGGATCCCTACTTTTGTTTTACAAAAAGAACTCAATTTTTAGTAATTTGTATTTTTATATTTTATTCTCGATATGTACTTTTGTTCTATGGAAAAGAACTCAACTTTTTGTAATTTCGAAATTGATATTTTATTTTGGATCCCTACTTTTGTTTTACAAAATAACTCAATTTTTAGTAATTTGGATATTTATATTTTATTTTCGATCCGTACTTTTGTTTTACAAAAAGAATTCAATTTTTAATAATTTCGAAATTGATATATTATTTTTCATTCGTAGTTTTGTTTCACAAAAAAGAAACTCAATATTTCATAATTTTGAAATTTATATTTTACTCTCGATCACGTACTTTTGTTCTATGCAAAAGAACACAATTTTTGTAATTTCGAAATTGATATTTTATTTTGGATCCCTACTTTTGTTTTACAAAAGAACTCAATTTTTAGTAATTTGGATTTTTATATTTTATTCTCGATATGTACATTGGTTTTATGCAAAAGAACTCAATTTTTTGTAATTTCAAAATTTATATTTTATTTTGGATCCCCTCTTTTGTTTTTACCAAGAGAACTCAATTTATAGTAATTTGGATATTTATATTTTATTTTTCGATCCGTACTTTTGTTTTACAAAAAGAATTCAATTTTTAATAATTTCGAAATTGATATATTATGTTTCATTCGTAGTTTTGTTTTGCAAAAAAGAAACTCAGTATTTCATAATTTTGAAATTTATATTTTATTCTCGATACGTACTTTTGTTCTATGCAAAAGAACTCAACTTTTGGTAATTTCGAAATTGATATTTTATTTTGGATCCCTACTTTTGTTTTACAAAAAGAACTCAATTTTTAGTAATTTGGATTTTTATATTTTATTCTCGATATGTACATTGGTTTTATGCAAAAGAACTCAATTTTTTGTAATTTCGAAATTTATATTTTATTTTGCATCCCCTCTTTTGTTTTACCAAGAGAACTCAATTTATAGTAATTTGGATATTTATATTTTATTTTCGATCCGTACTTTTGTTTTACAAAAAGAATTCAATTTTTAATCATTTCGAAATTGATATATTATTTTTCATTCGTAGTTTTGTTTTACAAAAAAGAAACTCAATATTTCATAATTTTGAAATTTATATTTTATTCTCGATACGTACTTTTGTTTTATGCAAAAGGACACAATTTTGTAATTTCGAAATTGATATTTTATTTTGGATCCCTACTTTTGTTTTACAAAAAGAACTCAATTTTTAGTAATTTGGATTTTTATATTTTATTCTCGATATGTACATTGGTTTTATGCAAAAGAACTCAATTTTTTGTAATTTCGAAATTTATATTTTATTTTGGATCCCCTCTTTTGTTTTTACCAAGAGAACTCAATTTATAGTAATTTGGATATTTATATTTTATTTTCGATCCGTACTTTTGTTTTACAAAAAGAATTCAATTTTTAATAATTTCGAAATTGATATATTATTTTTCATTCGTAGTTTTGTTTCACAAAAAAGAAACTCAATATTTCATAATTTTGAAATTTATATTTTACTCTCGATACGTACTTTTGTTCTATGCAAAAGAACACAATTTTTTGTAATTTCGAAATTGATATTTTATTTTGGATCCCTACTTTTGTTTTACAAAAAGAACTCAATTTTTAGTAATTTGGATTTTTATATTTTATTCTCGATATGTACATTGGTTTTATGCAAAAGAACTCAATTTTTTGTAATTTCGAAATTTATATTTTATTTTGGATCCCCTCTTTTGTTTTTACCAAGAGAAGTCAATTTATAGTAATTTGGATATTTATATTTTATTTTCGATCCGTACTTTTGTTTTACAAAAAGAATTCAATTTTTAATAATTTCGAAATTGATATATTATGTTTGATTCGTAGTTTTGTTTTACAAAAAAGAGACTCAATATTTCATAATTTTGAAATTTATATTTTATTCTCGATATGTACATTGGTTTTATGCAAAAGAACTCAATTTTTTGTAATTTCGAAATTGATATTTTATTTTGGATCCCTACTTTTGTTTTACAAAAAGAACTCAAATTTTAGTAAGTTGGATATTTATATTTTATTCTCGATATGTACTTTGGTTTTATGCAAAAGAACTCAATTTTTTGTAATTTCGAAATTTATATTTTATTTTGGATCCCCTCTTTTGTTTTTACCAAGAGAACTCAATTTATAGTAATTTGGATATTTATATTTTATTTTCGATCCGTACTTTTGTTTTACAAAAAGAATTCAATTTTTAATAATTTGGAAATTGATATATTATGTTTCATTCGTAGTTTTGTTTTGCAAAAAAGAAACTCAATATTTCATAATTTTGAAATTTATATTTTATTCTCGATACGTACTTTTGTTCTATGCAAAAGAACTCAACTTTTGGTAATTTCGAAATTGATATTTTATTTTGGATCCCTACTTTTGTTTTACAAAAAGAACTCAATTTTTAGTAATTTGGATTTTTATATTTTATTCTCGATATGTACATTGGTTTTATGCAAAAGAACTCAATTTTTTGTAATTTCGAAATTGATATTTAATTTTGGATCCCTACTTTTGTTTTACAAAAAGAACTCAATTTTTAGTAATTTGGATTTTTATATTTTATTCTCGATATGTACATTGGTTTTATGCAAAAGAACTCAATTTTTTGTAATTTCGAAATTTATATTTTATTTTGGATCCCCTCTTTTGTTTTTACCAAGAGAACTCAATTTATAGTAATTTGGATATTTATATTTTATTTTCGATCCGTACTTTTGTTTTACAAAAAGAATTCAATTTTTAATAATTTCGAAATTGATATATTATTTTTCATTCGTAGTTTTGTTTCACAAAAAAGAAACTCAATATTTCATAATTTTGAAATTTATATTTTACTCTCGATACGTACTTTTGTTCTATGCAAAAGAACACAATTTTTTGTAATTTCGAAATTGATATTTTATTTTGGATCCCTACTTTTGTTTTACAAAAAGAACTCAATTTTTAGTAATTTGGATTTTTATATTTTATTCTCGATATGTACATTGGTTTTATGCAAAAGAACTCAATTTTTGTAATTTCGAAATTTATATTTTATTTTGGATCCCTCTTTTGTTTTTACCAAGAGAAGTCAATTTATAGTAATTTGGATATTTATATTTTATTTTCGATCCGTACTTTTGTTTTACAAAAAGAATTCAATTTTTAATAATTTCGAAATTGATATATTATGTTTGATTCGTAGTTTTGTTTTACAAAAAAGAGACTCAATATTTCATAATTTTGAAATTTATATTTTATTCTCGATATGTACATTGGTTTTATGCAAAAGAACTCAATTTTTTGTAATTTCGAAATTGATATTTTATTTTGGATCCCTACTTTTGTTTTACAAAAAGAACTCAAATTTTAGTAAGTTGGATATTTATATTTTATTCTCGATATGTACTTTGGTTTTATGCAAAAGAACTCAATTTTTTGTAATTTCGAAATTTATATTTTATTTTGGATCCGTACTTTTATTTTACAAAGAGAACTCAATTTATAGTAATTTGGATATTTATATTTTATTTTCGATCCATACTTTTGTTTTACAAAAGAATTCAATTTTTAATAATTTCGAAATTGATATATTATTTTTCATTCGTAGTTTTGTTTTACAAAAAGAAACTCAATAATTCATAATTTTGAAATTTATATTTTATTTTCGATATGTACTTTTGTTCTATGCAAAAGAACTCAACTTTTGTAATTTCGAAATTGATATTTTATTTTGGATCCCTACTTTTGTTTTACAAAAATAACTCAATTTTTAGTAATTTGGATATTTATATTTTATTTTCGATCCGTACTTTTGTTTTACAAAAGAATTCAATTTTTAATAATTTCGAAATTGATATATTATTTTTCATTCGTAGTTTTGTTTTACAAAAAGAAACTCAATATTTCATAATTTTGAAATTTATATTTTATTCTCGATACGTACTTTTGTTCTATGCAAAAGAACTCAATTTTTGTAATTTCGAAATTGATATTTTATTTTGGATCCCTACTTTTGTTTTACAAAAAGAACTCAATTTTTAGTAATTTGCAAATTTATAGTTTATTCTCGATATGTACTTTGGTTTTATGCAAAAGAACTCAATTTTTTGTAATTTCGAAATTTTATATTTTACTTTGGATCCCTACTTTTGTTTTACAAAAAGAATTCAATTTTTAATAATTTCGAAATTGACATATTATTTTTCATTCGTAGTTTTCTTTTGCAAAAAGAAACTCAATATTTCATAATTTTGAAATTTATATTTTACTCTCGATACGTACTTTTGTTCTATGCAAAAGAACACAATTTTTGTAATTTCGAAATTGATATTTTATTTTGGATCCCTACTTTTGTTTTACAAAAGAACTCAATTTTTAGTAATTTGGATTTTTATATTTTATTCTCGATATGTACATTGGTTTTATGCAAAAGAACTCAATTTTTGTAATTTCGAAATTTATATTTTATTTTGGATCCCTCTTTTGTTTTTACCAAGAGAAGTCAATTTATAGTAATTTGGATATTTATATTTTATTTTCGATCCGTACTTTTGTTTTACAAAAAGAATTCAATTTTTAATAATTTCGAAATTGATATATTATGTTTGATTCGTAGTTTTGTTTTACAAAAAGAGACTCAATATTTCATAATTTTGAAATTTATATTTTATTCTCGATATGTACATTGGTTTTATGCAAAAGAACTCAATTTTTTGTAATTTCGAAATTGATATTTTATTTTGGATCCCTACTTTTGTTTTACAAAAAGAACTCAAATTTTAGTAAGTTGGATATTTATATTTTATTCTCGATATGTACTTTGGTTTTATGCAAAAGAACTCAATTTTTTGTAATTTCGAAATTTATATTTTATTTTGGATCCAGTACTTTTATTTTACAAAGAGAACTCAATTTATAGTAATTTGGATATTTATATTTTATTTTCGATCCATACTTTTGTTTTACAAAAAGAATTCAATTTTTAATAATTTCGAAATTGATATATTATTTTTCATTCGTAGTTTTGTTTTACAAAAAGAAACTCAATAATTCATAATTTTGAAATTTATATTTTATTTTCGATATGTACTTTTGTTCTATGCAAAAGAACTCAACTTTTGTAATTTCGAAATTGATATTTTATTTTGGATCCCTACTTTTGTTTTACAAAAATAACTCAATTTTTAGTAATTTGGATATTTATATTTTATTTTCGATCCGTACTTTTGTTTTACAAAAAGAATTCAATTTTTAATAATTTCGAAATTGATATATTATTTTTCATTCGTAGTTTTGTTTTACAAAAGAAACTCAATATTTCATAATTTTGAAATTTATATTTTATTCTCGATACGTACTTTTGTTCTATGCAAAAGAACTCAATTTTTGTAATTTCGAAATTGATATTTTATTTTGGATCCCTACTTTTGTTTTACAAAAAGAACTCAATTTTTAGTAATTTGCAAATTTATAGTTTATTCTCGATATGTACTTTGGTTTTATGCAAAAGAACTCAATTTTTTGTAATTTCGAAATTTTATATTTTACTTTGGATCCCTACTTTTGTTTTACAAAAAGAATTCAATTTTTAATAATTTCGAAATTGACATATTATTTTTCATTCGTAGTTTTCTTTTGCAAAAAAGAAACTCAATATTTCATAATTTTGAAATTTATATTTTATTCTCGATACGTACTTTTGTTCTATGCAAAAGAACACAATTTTTTGTAATTTCGAAATTGATATTTTATTTTGGATCCCTACTTTTGTTTTACAAAAAGAACTCAATTTTTAGTCGTTTGGATTTTTATATTTTATTCTCGATATGTACATTGGTTTTATGCAAAAGAACTCAATTTTTTGTAATTTCGAAATTTATATTTTATTTTGGATCCCCTCTTTTGTTTTACCAAGAGAACTCAATTTATAGTAATTTGGATATTTATATTTTATTTTCGATCCGTACTTTTGTTTTACAAAGGGAATTCAATTTTTAATAATTTCGAAATTGATATACTTTTGTTTTACAAAAAGAACTCAATTTTTAGTAATTTGGATTTTTGTATTTTATTCTCGATATGTACATTGGTTTTATGCAAAAGAACTCAATTTTTTGTAATTTCGAAATTGATATTTTATTTTGGATCCCCTCTTTTGTTTTACCAAGAGAACTCAATTTATAGTAATTTGGATATTTATATTTTATTTTCGATCCATACTTTTGTTTTACAAAAAGAATTCAATTTTTAATAATTTCGAAATTGATATATTATTTTTCATTCGTAGTTTTTTTTACAAAAAGAAACTCAATATTTCATAATTTTGAAATTTATATTTTATTCTCGATACGTACTTTTGTTCTATGCAAAAGAACACAATTTTTGTAATTTCGAAATTGATATTTTATTTTGGATCCCTACTTTTGTTTTACAAAAAGAACTCAATTTTTAGTAATTTGGATTTTTATATTTTATTCTCGATATCTACATTGGTTTTATGCAAAAGAACTCAATTTTTTGTAATTTCGAAATTGTTATTTTATTTTGGATCCCCTCTTTTGTTTTACCAGGAGAACTCAATTTATAGTAATTTGGATATTTATATTTTATTTTCGATCCGTACTTTTGTTTTACAAAAAGAATTCAATTTTTAATAATTTCAAAATTGATATATTATTTTTCATTCGTAGTTTTGTTTTACAAAAAAGAAAGTCAATATTTCATAATTTTGAAATTTATATTTTATTCTCGATACGTACTTTTGTTCTATGCAAAAGAACTCAACTTTTTGTAATTTCGAAATTGATATTTTATTTTGGATCCCTACTTTTGTTTTACAAAAATAACTCAATTTTTAGTAATTTGGATATTTATATTTTATTTTCGATCCGTACTTTTGTTTTACAAAAAGAATTCAATTTTTAATAATTTCGAAATTGATATATTATTTTTCATTCGTAGTTTTGTTTTACAAAAAGAAACTCAATATTTCATAATTTTGAAATTTATATTTTATTCTCGATGACGTACTTTTGTTCTATGCAAAAGAACTCAATTTTTGTAATTTCGAAATTGATATTTTATTTTGGATCCCTACTTTTGTTTTACAAAAAGAACTCAATTTTTAGTAATTTGCAAATTTATAGTTTATTCTCGATATGTACTTTGGTTTTATGCAAAAGAACTCAATTTTTTGTAATTTCGAAATTTTATATTTTACTTTGGATCCCTACTTTTGTTTTACAAAAGAATTCAATTTTTAATAATTTCGAAATTGACATATTATTTTTCATTCGTAGTTTTCTTTTGCAAAAAGAAACTCAATATTTCATAATTTTGAAATTTATATTTTATTCTCGATACGTACTTTTGTTCTATGCAAAAGAACACAATTTTTGTAATTTCGAAATTGATATTTTATTTTGGATCCCTACTTTTGTTTTACAAAAAGAACTCAATTTTTAGTCGTTTGGATTTTTATATTTTATTCTCGATATGTACATTGGTTTTATGCAAAAGAACTCAATTTTTTGTAATTTCGAAATTTATATTTTATTTTGGATCCCCTCTTTTGTTTTACCAAGAGAACTCAATTTATAGTAATTTGGATATTTATATTTTATTTTCGATCCGTACTTTTGTTTTACAAAGGGAATTCAATTTTTAATAATTTCGAAATTGATATACTTTTGTTTTACAAAAAGAACTCAATTTTTAGTAATTTGGATTTTTGTATTTTATTCTCGATATGTACATTGGTTTTATGCAAAAGAACTCAATTTTTTGTAATTTCGAAATTGATATTTTATTTTGGATCCCTCTTTTGTTTTACCAAGAGAACTCAATTTATAGTAATTTGGATATTTATATTTTATTTTCGATCCATACTTTTGTTTTACAAAAGAATTCAATTTTTAATAATTTCGAAATTGATATATTATTTTTCATTCGTAGTTTTTTTTACAAAAAGAAACTCAATATTTCATAATTTTGAAATTTATATTTTATTCTCGATACGTACTTTTGTTCTATGCAAAAGAACACAATTTTTGTAATTTCGAAATTGATATTTTATTTTGGATCCCTACTTTTGTTTTACAAAAAGAACTCAATTTTTAGTAATTTGGATTTTTATATTTTATTCTCGATATCTACATTGGTTTTATGCAAAAGAACTCAATTTTTTGTAATTTCGAAATTGTTATTTTATTTTGGATCCCCTCTTTTGTTTTACCAGGAGAACTCAATTTATAGTAATTTGGATATTTATATTTTATTTTCGATCCGTACTTTTGTTTTACAAAAAGAATTCAATTTTTAATAATTTCAAAATTGATATATTATTTTTCATTCGTAGTTTTGTTTTACAAAAAGAAAGTCAATATTTCATAATTTTGAAATTTATATTTTATTCTCGATACGTACTTTTGTTCTATGCAAAAGAACACAATTTTTTGTAATTTCGAAATTGATATTTTATTTTGGATCCCTACTTTATTTTTACAAAAAGAACTCAATTTTTAGTAATTTGGATTTTTATATTTTATTCTCGATATGTACAGTGGTTTTATGCAAAAGAACTCAATTTTTTGTAATTTCGAAATTGTTATTTTATTTTGGATCCCCTCTTTTGTTTTACCAAGAGAACTCAATTTATAGTAATTTGGATATTTATATTTTATTTTCGATCCGTACTTTTGTTTTACAAAAAGAATTCAATTTTTAATAATTTCGAAATTGATATATTATTTTTCATTCGTAGTTTTGTTTTACAAAAAAGAAACTCAATATGTCATAATTTTGAAATTTATATTTTATTCTCGATACGTACTTTTGTTCTATGCAAAAGAACACAATTTTTTGTAATTTCGAAATTGATATTTTATTTTGGATCCCTACTTTTGTTTTACAAAAAGAACTCAATTTTTAGTAATTTGGATTTTTATATTTTATTCTCGATATCTACATTGGTTTTATGCAAAAGAACTCAATTTTTTGTAATTTCGAAATTGTTATTTTATTTTGGATCCCCTCTTTTGTTTTACCAGGAGAACTCAATTTATAGTAATTTGGATATTTATATTTTATTTTCGATCCGTACTTTTGTTTTACAAAAAGAATTCAATTTTTAATAATTTCAAAATTGATATATTATTTTTCATTCGTAGTTTTGTTTTACAAAAAAGAAAGTCAATATTTCATAATTTTGAAATTTATATTTTATTCTCGATACGTACTTTTGTTCTATGCAAAAGAACACAATTTTTTGTAATTTCGAAATTGATATTTTATTTTGGATCCCTACTTTATTTTTACAAAAAGAACTCAATTTTTAGTAATTTGGATTTTTATATTTTATTCTCGATATGTACAGTGGTTTTATGCAAAAGAACTCAATTTTTTGTAATTTCGAAATTGTTATTTTATTTTGGATCCCCTCTTTTGTTTTACCAAGAGAACTCAATTTATAGTAATTTGGATATTTATATTTTATTTTCGATCCGTACTTTTGTTTTACAAAAAGAATTCAATTTTTAATAATTTCGAAATTGATATATTATTTTTCATTCGTAGTTTTGTTTTACAAAAAAGAAACTCAATATGTCATAATTTTGAAATTTATATTTTATTCTCGATCACGTACTTTTGTTCTATGCAAAAGAACACAATTTTTGTAATTCGAAATTGATATTTTATTTTGGATCCCTACTTTTGTTTTACAAAAAGAACTCAATTTTTAGTAATTTGGATTTTTATATTTTATTCTCGATATGTACATTGGTTTTATGCAAAAGAACTCAATTTTTGTAATTTCGAAATTTATATTTTAATTTGGATCCCCTCTTTTGTTTTACAAAGAGAACTCAATTTATAGTAATTTGGATATTTATATTTTATTTTCGATCCGTACTTTTGTTTTACAAAAGAATTCAATTTTTAATAATTTCGAAATTGATATATTATTTTTCATTCGTAGTTTTGTTTTACAAAAAGAAACTCAATATTTCATAATTTTGAAATTTATATTTTATTCTCGATCACGTACTTTTGTTCTATGCAAAAGAACACAATTTTTGTAATTTCGAAATTGATATTTTATTTTGGATCCCTACTTTTGTTTTACAAAAGAACTCAATTTTTAGTAATTTGGATTTTTATATTTTATTCTCGATATGTACTTTTGTTCTATGCAAAAGAACTCAACTTTTTGTAATTTCGAAATTGATATTTTATTTTGGATCCCTACTTTTGTTTTACAAAAATAACTCAATTTTTAGTAATTTGGATATTTATTTTTTATTTTCGATCCAGTACTTTTGTTTTACAAAAGAATTTATTTTTAATAATTTCGAAATTGATATATTATTTTTCATTCGTAGTTTTGTTTTACAAAAAGAAACTCAATATTTCATAATTTTGAAATTTATATTTTATTCTCGATACGTACTTTTGTTCTATGCAAAAGAACACAATTTTTGTAATTTCGAAATTGATATTTTATTTTGGATCCCTACTTTTGTTTTACAAAAAGAACTCAATTTTTAGTAATTTGGATTTTTATATTTTATTCTCGATATGTACATTGGTTTTATGCAAAAGAACTCAATTTTCTGTAATTTCGAAATTGATCATTTATTTTGGATCCCCTCTTTTGTTTTACCAAGAGAACTCAATTTATAGTAATTTGGATATTTATATTTTATTTTCGATCCGTACTTTTGTTTTACAAAAAGAATTCAATTTTTTTTGTTTTACAAAAAAGAAACTCAATATTTTTCATTTCATAATTTTGAAATTTATATTTTATTCTCGATACGTGCTTTTGTTCTATGGAAAAGAACACGATTTTTTGTAATTTCGAAATTGATATTTTATTTTGGATCCCTACTTTTGTTTTACAAAAAGAACTCAATTTTTAGTAATTTGGATTTTTATATTTTATTCTCGATATGTACATTGGGTTTATGCAAAAAGAACTCAATTTTTTGTAATTTCGAAATTTATATTTTATTTTGGATCAATTTATAGTAATTTGGATATTTATATTTTATTTTCGATCCGTACTTTTGTTTTACAAAAAGAATTCAATTTTTAATAATTTCGAAATTGATATATTATTTTTCATTCGTAGTTTTGTTTTGCAAAAAAGAAACTCAATATTTCATAATTTTGAAATTTATATTTTATTCTCGATACGTACCAAGAGAACTCAATTTATAGTAATTTGGATATTTATATTTTATTTTCGATCCGTGCTTTTGTTTTACAAAAAGAATTCAATTTTTAATAATTTCGAAATTGATATATTATTTTTCATTTGTAGTTTTTTTTTACAAAAAAGAAACTCAATATTTCATAATTTTGAAATTTATATTTTATTCTCGATACGTACTTTTGTTCTATGCAAAAGAACACAATTTTTGTAATTTCGAAATTGATATTTTATTTTGGATCCCTACTTTTGTTTTACAAAAGAACTCAATTTTTAGTAATTTGGATTTTTATATTTTATTCTCGATATGTACATTGGTTTTATGCAAAAGAACTCAATTTTTGTAATTTCGAAATTTATATTTTATTTTGGATCCCTCTTTTGTTTTACCACGAGAACTCAATTCATAGTAATTTGGATATTTATATTTTATTTTCGATCCGTACTTTTGTTTTACAAAAAGAATTCAATTTTTAATAATTTCGAAATTGATATATTATTTTTCATTCGTAGTTTTGTTTTACAAAAAAGAAACTCAATAATTCATAATTTTGAAATTTATATTTTATTCTCGATATGTACTTTTGTTCTATGCAAAAGAACTCAACTTTTTGTAATTTCGAAATTGATATTTTATTCTGGATCCCTACTTTTGTTATACAAAAATAACTCAATTTTTAGTAATTTGGATATTTATATTTTATTTTCGATCCGTACTTTTGTTTTACAAAAAGAATTCAATTTTTAATAATTTCGAAATTGATATATTATTTTTCATTCGTAGTTTTGTTTTACAAAAAAGAAACTCAATATTTCATAATTTTGAAATTTATATTTTCTTCTCGGTACGTACTTTTGTTCTATGGAAAAGAACTCAATTTTTTGTAATTTCGAAATGGTATTTTATTTTGGATCCCTACTTTTGTTTTACAAAAGGAACTCAATTTTTAGTAATTTGCAAATTTATAGTTTATTCTCGATATGTACTTTGGTTTTATGCAAAAGAACTCAATTTTTTGTAATTTCGAAATTTTATATTTTACTTTGGATCCCTACTTTTGTTTTACAAAAAGAATTCAATTTTTAATAATTTCGAAATTGATATATTATTTTTCATTCGTAGTTTTGTTTTGCAAAAAAGAAACTCAATATTTCATAATTTTGAAATTTATATTTTATTCTCGATACGTACTTTTGTTGTATGCAAAAGAACACAATTTTTGTAATTTCGAAATTGATATTTTATTTTGGATCCCTACTTTTGTTTTACAAAAAGAACTCAATTTTTAGTAATTTGGATTTTTATATTTTATTCTCGATATGTACATTGGTTTTATGCAAAAGAACTCAATTTTTTGTAATTTCGAAATTGATATTTTATTTTGGATCCCTACTTTTGCTTTACAAAAAGAACTCAATTTTTAGTAATTTGCAAATTTATAGTTTATTCTCGATATGTACTTTGGTTTTATGCAAAAGAACTCAATTTTTTGTAATTTCGAAATTTTATATTTTACTTTGGATCCCTACTTTTGTTTTACAAAAAGAATTCAATTTTTAATAATTTCGAAATTGATATACTTTTGTTTTACAAAAAGAACTCAATTTTTAGTAATTTGGATTTTTGTATTTTATTCTCGATATGTACATTGGTTTTATGCAAAAGAACTCAATTTTTTGTAATTTCGAAATTTATATTTTATTTTGGATCCCCTCTTTTGTTTTACCAAGAGAACTCAATTTATAGTAATTTGGATATTTATATTTTATTTTCGATCCGTACTTTTGTTTTACAAAAGGAATTCAATTTTTAATAATTTCGAAATTGATATATTATTTTTCATTCGTAGTTTTGTTTTACAAAAAAGAAACTCAATATTTCATAATTTTGAAATTTATATTTTATTCTCGATACATACTTTTGTTCTATGCAAAAGCACACAATTTTTTGTAATTTCGAAATTGATATTTTATTTTGGATCCCTACTTTTGTTTTACAAAAGAACTCAATTTTTAGTAATTTGGATTTTTATATTTTATTCTCGATATGTACATTGGTTTTATGCAAAAGAACTCAATTTTTGTAATTTCGAAATTTATATTTTATTTTGGATCCCCTCTTTTGTTTTACCAAGAGAACTCAATTTATAGTAATTTGGATATTTATATTTTATTTTCGATCCGTACTTTTGTTTTACAAAAAGAATTCAATTTTTACTAATTTCGAAATTGATATATTATTTTTCATTCGTAGTTTTGTTTTACAAAAGAAACTCAATATTTCATAATTTTGAAATTTATATTTTATTCTCGATACGTACTTTTGTTCTATGCAAAAGAACACAATTTTGTAATTTCGAAATAGATATTTTATTTTGGATCCCTACTTTTGTTTTACAAAAAGAACTCAATTTTTAGTAATTTGGATTTTTATATTTTATTCTCGATATGTACATTGGTTTTATGCAAAAGAACTCAATTTTTTGTAATTTCGAAATTGATATTTTATTTTGGATCCCCTCTTTTGTTTTACCAAGAGAACTCAATTTATAGTAATTTGGATATTTATATTTTATTTTCGATCCGTACTTTTGTTTTACAAAAAGAATTCAATTTTTAATAATTTCGAAATTGATATATTATTTTTCATTTGTAGTTTTTTTTTACAAAAAAGAAACTCAATATTTCATAATTTTGAAATTTATATTTTATTATCGATACGTACTTTTGTTCTATGCAAAAGAACACAATTTTTTGTAATTTCGAAATTGATATTTTATTTTGGATCCCTACTTTTGTTTTACAAAAAGAACTCAATTTTTAGTAATTTGGATTTTTATATTTTATTCTCGATATCTACATTGGTTTTATGCAAAAACTCAATTTTTTGTAATTTCGAAATTGATATTTTATTTTGGATCCCCTCTTTTGTTTTACCAAGAGAACTCAATTTATAGTAATTTGGATATTTATATTTTATTTTCGATCCGTACTTTTGTTTTACAAAAAGAATTCAATTTTTAATAATTTCGAAATTGATATATTATTTTTCATTCGTAGTTTTGTTTTGCAAAAAAGAAACTCAATATTTCATAATTTTGAAATTTATATTTTATTCTCGATACGTACTTTTGTTGTATGCAAAAGAACACAATTTTTGTAATTTCGAAATTGATATTTTATTTTGGATCCCTACTTTTGTTTTACAAAAAGAACTCAATTTTTAGTAATTTGGATTTTTATATTTTATTCTCGATATGTACATTGGTTTTATGCAAAAGAACTCAATTTTTTGTAATTTCGAAATTGATATTTTATTTTGGATCCCTACTTTTGCTTTACAAAAAGAACTCAATTTTTAGTAATTTGCAAATTTATAGTTTATTCTCGATATGTACTTTGGTTTTATGCAAAAGAACTCAATTTTTGTAATTTCGAAATTTTATATTTTACTTTGGATCCCTACTTTTGTTTTACAAAAGAATTCAATTTTAATAATTTCGAAATTGATATACTTTTGTTTTACAAAAGAACTCAATTTTTAGTAATTTGGATTTTTGTATTTTATTCTCGATATGTACATTGGTTTTATGCAAAAGAACTCAATTTTTTGTAATTTCGAAATTTATATTTTATTTTGGATCCCCTCTTTTGTTTTACCAAGAGAACTCAATTTATAGTAATTTGGATATTTATATTTTATTTTCGATCCGTACTTTTGTTTTACAAAAGGAATTCAATTTTTAATAATTTCGAAATTGATATATTATTTTTCATTCGTAGTTTTGTTTTACAAAAAAGAAACTCAATATTTCATAATTTTGAAATTTATATTTTATTCTCGATACATACTTTTGTTCTATGCAAAAGCACACAATTTTTGTAATTTCGAAATTGATATTTTATTTTGGATCCCTACTTTTGTTTTACAAAAGAACTCAATTTTTAGTAATTTGGATTTTTATATTTTATTCTCGATATGTACATTGGTTTTATGCAAAAGAACTCAATTTTTTGTAATTTCGAAATTTATATTTTATTTTGGATCCCCTCTTTTGTTTTACCAAGAGAACTCAATTTATAGTAATTTGGATATTTATATTTTATTTTCGATCCAGTACTTTTGTTTTACAAAAAGAATTCAATTTTTACTAATTTCGAAATTGATATATTATTTTTCATTCGTAGTTTTGTTTTACAAAAAAGAAACTCAATATTTCATAATTTTGAAATTTATATTTTATTCTCGATACGTACTTTTGTTCTATGCAAAAGAACACAATTTTTGTAATTTCGAAATAGATATTTTATTTTGGATCCCTACTTTTGTTTTACAAAAGAACTCAATTTTTAGTAATTTGGATTTTTATATTTTATTCTCGATATGTACATTGGTTTTATGCAAAAGAACTCAATTTTTTGTAATTTCGAAATTGATATTTTATTTTGGATCCCTCTTTTGTTTTACCAAGAGAACTCAATTTATAGTAATTTGGATATTTATATTTTATTTTCGATCCGTGCTTTTGTTTTACAAAAAGAATTCAATTTTTAATAATTTCGAAATTGATATATTATTTTTCATTTGTAGTTTTTTTTTACAAAAAAGAAACTCAATATTTCATAATTTTGAAATTTATATTTTATTATCGATACGTACTTTTGTTCTATGCAAAAGAACACAATTTTTGTAATTTCGAAATTGATATTTTATTTTGGATCCCTACTTTTGTTTTACAAAAGAACTCAATTTTTAGTAATTTGGATTTTTATATTTTATTCTCGATATCTACATTGGTTTTATGCAAAGAACTCAATTTTTTGTAATTTCGAAATTGATATTTTATTTTGGATCCCTCTTTTGTTTTACCAAGAGAACTCAATTTATAGTAATTTGGATATTTATATTTTATTTTTCGATCCAGTACTTTTGTTTTACAAAAAGAATTCAATTTTAATAATTTCGAAATTGATATATTATTTTTCATTCGTAGTTTTGTTTTACAAAAAGAAACTCAATATTTCATAATTTTGAAATTTATATTTTATTCTCGATACGTACTTTTGTTCTATGCAAAAGAACACAATTTTTTGTAATTTCGAAATAGATATTTTATTTTGGATCCCTACTTTTGTTTTACAAAAAGAACTCAATTTTTAGTAATTTGGATTTTTATATTTTATTCTCGATATGTACATTGGTTTTATGCGAAAGAACTCAATTTTTTGTAATTTCGAAATTGATATTTTATTTTGGATCCCCTCTTTTGTTTTACCAAGAGAACTCAATTTATAGTAATTTGGATATTTATATTTTATTTTCGATCCGTGCTTTTGTTTTACAAAAAGAATTCAATTTTTAATAATTTCGAAATTGATATATTATTTTTCATTTGTAGTTGTTTTTTACAAAAAAGAAACTCAATATTTCATAATTTTGAAATTTATATTTTATTCTCGATACGTACTTTTGTTCTATGCAAAAGAACACAATTTTTTGTAATTTCGAAATTGATATTTTATTTTGGATCCCTACTTTTGTTTTACAAAAAGAACTCAATTTTTAGTAATTTGGATTTTTATATTTTATTCTCGATATCTACATTGGTTTTATGCAAAAGAACTCAATTTTTTGTAATTTCGAAATTGATATTTTATTTTGGATCCCCTCTTTTGTTTTACCAAGAGAACTCAATTTATAGTAATTTGGATATTTATATTTTATTTTCGATCCGTACTTTTGTTTTACAAAAGAATTCAATTTTTAATAATTTCGAAATTGATATATTATTTTTCATTCAGTAGTTTTGTTTTACAAAAAGAAACTCAATAATTCATAATTTTGAAATTTATATTTTATTCTCGATATGTACTTTTGTTCTATGCAAAAGAACTCAACTTTTTGTAATTTCGAAATTGATATTTTATTTTGGATCCCTACTTTTGTTTTACAAAAATAACTCAATTTTTAGTAATTTGGATATTTATATTTTATTGTCGATCCGTACTTTTGTTTTACAAAAAGAATTCAATTTTTAATAATTTCGAAATTGATATATTATTTTTCATTCGTAGTTTTGTTTTACAAAAAAGAAACTCAATATTTCATAATTTTGAAATTTATATTTTATTCTCGGTACGTACTTTTGTTCTATGGAAAAGAACTCAATTTTTTGTAATTTCGAAATTGATATTTTATTTTGGATCCCTACTTTTGTTTTACAAAAAGAACTCAATTTTTAGTAATTTGCAAATTTATAGTTTATTCTCGATATGTACTTTGGTTTTATGCAAAAGAACTCAATTTTTTGTAATTTCGAAATTTTATATTTTACTTTGGAGCCCTACTTTTGTTTTACAAAAAGAATTCAATTTTTAATAATTTCGAAATTGATATATTATTTTTCATTCGTAGTTTTGTTTTGCAAAAAAGAAACTCAATATTTAGTAATTTGGATTTTTATATTTTATTCTCGATATGTACATTGGTCTTATGCAAAAGAACTCAATTTTTTGTAATTTCGAAATTTAAATTTTATTTTGGATTAATTTATAGTAATTTGGATATTTATATTTTATATTCGATCCGTACTTTTGTTTTACAAAAAGAATTCAATTTTTAATAATTTCGAAATTGATATATTATTTTTCATTCGTAGTTTTGTTTTACAAAAAAGAAACTCAATATTTCATAATTTTGAAATTTATATTTTATTCTCGATACGTACTTTGGTTTTATGCAAAAGAATACAATTTTTTGTAATTTCGAAATTGATATTTTATTTTGGATCCCTACTTTTGTTTTACAAAAGAACTCAATTTTTAGTAATTTGGATTTTTATATTTTATTCTCGATATGTACATTGGTTTTATGCAAAAGAACTCAATTTTTTGTAATTTCGAAATTGATATTTTATTTTGGATCCCTCTTTGTTTTACCAAGAGAACTCAATTTATAGTAATTTGGATATTTATATTTTATTTTCGATCCGTACTTTTGTTTTACAAAAAGAATTCAATTTTTAATAATTTCGAAATTGATATATTATTTTTCATTCGTAGTTTTGTTTTACAAAAAGAAACTCAATATTTCATAATTTTGAAATTTATATTTTATTCTCGATACGTACTTTTGTTCTATGCAAAAGAACACAATTTTTTGTAATTTCGAAATTGATATTTTATTTTGGATCCCTACTTTTGTTTTACAAAAGAACTCAATTTTTAGTAATTTGGATTTTTATATTTTATTCTCGATATGTACATTGGTTTTATGCAAAAGAACTCAATTTTTTGTAATTTCGAAATTGATATTTTATTTTGGATCCCTCTTTTGTTTTACCAAGAGAACTCAATTTATAGTAATTTGGATATTTATATTTTATTTTCGATCCGTACTTTTGTTTTACAAAAAGAATTCAATTTTTAATAATTTCGAAATTGATATATTATTTTTCATTCGTAGTTTTGTTTTACAAAAAAGAAACTCAATATTTCATAATTTTGAAATTTATATTTTATTCTCGATACGTACTTTGGTTTTATGCAAAAGAATACAATTTTTTGTAATTTCGAAATTGATATTTTATTTTGGATCCCTACTTTTGTTTTACAAAAAGAACTCAATTTTTAGTAATTTGGATTTTTATATTTTATTCTCGATATGTACATTGGTTTTATGCAAAAGAATACAATTTTTTGTAATTTCGAAATTGATATTTTATTTTGGATCCCTCTTTTGTTTTACCAAGAGAACTCAATTTATAGTAATTTGGATATTTATATTTTATTTTCGATCCGTACTTTTGTTTTACAAAAAGAATTCAATTTTTAATAATTTCGAAATTGATATATTATTTTTCATTCGTAGTTTTGTTTTACAAAAAGAAACTCAATATTTCATAATTTTGAAATTTATATTTTATTCTCGATCATGTACTTTTGTTCTATGCAAAAGAACACAATTTTTTGTAATTTCGAAATTGATATTTTATTTTGGATCCCTACTTTTGTTTTACAAAAGAACTCAATTTTTAGTAATTTGGATTTTTATATTTTATTCTCGATATGTACATTGGTTTTATGCAAAAGAACTCAATTTTTTGTAATTTCGAAATTGATATTTTATTTTGGATCCCTCTTTTGTTTTACCAAGAGAACTCAATTTATAGTAATTTGGATATTTATATTTTATTTTCGATCCAGTACTTTTGTTTTACAAAAAGAATTCAATTTTTAATAATTTCGAAATTGATATATTATTTTTCATTCGTAGTTTTGTTTTACAAAAAGAAACTCAATATTTCATAATTTTGAAATTTATATTTTATTCTCGATACGTACTTTTGTTCTATGCAAAAGAACACAATTTTTTGTAATTTCGAAATTGATATTTTATTTTGGATCCCTACTTTTGTTTTACAAAAAGAACTCAATTTTTAGTAATTTGGATTTTTATATTTTATTCTCGATATGTACATTGGTTTTATGCAAAGAACTCAATTTTTTGTAATTTCGAAATTGATATTTTATTTTGGATCCCTCTTTTGTTTTACCAAGAGAACTCAATTTATAGTAATTTGGATATTTATATTTTATTTTCGATCCAGTACTTTTGTTTTACAAAAAGAATTCAATTTTTAATAATTTCGAAATTGATATATTATTTTTCATTCGTAGTTTTGTGTTACAAAAAAGAAACTCAATATTTCATAATTTTGAAATTTATATTTTATTCTCGATACGTACTTTTGTTCTATGCAAAAGAACACAATTTTTTGTAATTTCGAAATTGATATTTTATTTTGGATCCTTACTTTTGTTTTACAAAAAGAACTCAATTTTTAGTAATTTGGATTTTTATATTTTATTCTCGATATGTACATTGGTTTTATGCAAAAGAACTCAATTTTTTGTAATTTCGAAATTTATATTTTATTTTGGATCAATTTATAGTAATTTGGATATTTATATTTTATTTTCGATCCGTACTTTTGTTTTACAAAAAGAATTCAATTTTTAATAATTTCGAAATTGATATATTATTTTTCATTCGTAGTTTTGTTTTACAAAAAAGAAACTCAATAATTCATAATTTTGAAATTTATATTTTATTCTCGATATGTACTTTTGTTCTATGCAAAAGAACTCAACTTTTTGTAATTTCGAAATTGATATTTTATTTTGGATCCCTACTTTTGTTTTACAAAAATAACTCAATTTTTAGTAATTTGGATATTTATATTTTATTTTCGATCCGTACTTTTGTTTTACAAAAAGAATTCAATTTTTAATAATTTCGAAATTGATATATTATTTTTCATTCGTAGTTTTGTTTTACAAAAAGAAACTCAATATTTCATAATTTTGAAATTTATATTTTATTCTCGATACGTACTTTTGTTCTATGGAAAAGAACTCAATTTTTTGTAATTTCGAAATTGATATTTTATTTTGGATCCCTACTTTTGTTTTACAAAAAGAACTCAATTTTTAGTAATTTGCAAATTTATAGTTTATTCTCGATATGTACTTTGGTTTTATGCAAAAGAACTCAATTTTTTGTAATTTCGAAATTTTATATTTTACTTTGGAGCCCTACTTTTGTTTTACAAAAAGAATTCAATTTTTAATAATTTCGAAATTGATATATTATTTTTCATTCGTAGTTTTGTTTTGCAAAAAAGAAACTCAATATTTAATAATTTTGAAATTTATATTTTATTCTCGATCACGTACTTTTGTTCTATGCAAAAGAACACAATTTTTGTAATTTCGAAATTGATATTTTATTTTGGATCCCTACTTTTGTTTTACAAAAGAACTCAATTTTTAGTAATTTGGATTTTTATATTTTATTCTCGATATGTACATTGGTTTTATGCAAAAGAACTCAATTTTTTGTAATTTCGAAATTGATATTTTATTTTGGATCCCCTCTTTTGTTTTACCAAGAGAACTCAATTTATAGTAATTTGGATATTTATATTTTATTTTCGATCCGTACTTTTGTTTTACAAAAAGAATTCAATTTTAATAATTTCGAAATTGATATATTATTTTTCATTCGTAGTTTTGTTTTACAAAAAGAAACTCAATATTTCATAATTTTGAAATTTATATTTTATTCTCGATACGTACTTTTGTTCTATGCAAAAGAACACAATTTTTTGTAATTTCGAAATTGATCTTTTATTTTGGATCCCTACTTTTGTTTTACAAAAAGAACTCAATTTTTAGTAATTTGGATTTTTATATTTTATTCTCGATATGTACATTGGTCTTATGCAAAAGAACTCAATTTTTTGTAATTTCGAAATTTAAATTTTATTTTGGATTAATTTATAGTAATTTGGTTATTTATATTTTATATTCGATCCGTACTTTTGTTTTACAAAAAGAATTCAATTTTTAATAATTTCGAAATTGATATATTATTTTTCATTCGTAGTTTTGTTTTACAAAAAAGAAACTCAATATTTCATAATTTTGAAATTTATATTTTATTCTCGATACGTACTTTGGTTTTATGCAAAAGAATACAATTTTTTGTAATTTCGAAATTGATATTTTATTTTGGATCCCTACTTTTGTTTTACAAAAACAACTCAATTTTTAGTAATTTGGATTTTTATATTTTATTCTCGATATGTACATTGGTTTTATGCAAAAGAACTCAATTTTTTGTAATTTCGAAATTTATATTTTATTTTGGATCAATTTATAGTAATTTGGATATTTATATTTTATTTTCGATCCGTACTTTTGTTTTACAAAAAGAATTCAATTTTTAATAATTTCGAAAATGATATATTATTTTTCATTCGTAGTTTTGTTTTACAAAAAAGAAACTCAATATTTCATAATTTTGAAATTTATATTTTATTCTCGATACGTACTTTTGTTCTATGCAAAAGAACACAATTTTTGTAATTTCGAAATTGATATTTTATTTTGGATCCCTACTTTTGTTTTACAAAAGAACTCAATTTTTAGTAATTTGGATTTTTATATTTTATTCTCGATATGTACATTGGTTTTATGCAAAAGAACTCAATTTTTGTAATTTCGAAATTTATATTTTATTTTGGATCCCCTCTTTTGTTTTACCAAGAGAACTCAATTTATAGTAATTTGGATATTTATATTTTATTTTCAATCCGTACTTTTGTTTTACAAAAGAATTCAATTTTTAATAATTTCGAAATTGATATATTATTTTTCATTCGTAGTTTTTTTACAAAAAGAAACTCAATATTTCATAATTTTGAAATTTATATTTTATTCTCGATACGTACTTTTGTTCTATGCAAAAGAACACAATTTTTGTAATTTCGAAATTGATATTTTATTTTGGATCCCTACTTTTGTTTTACAAAAGAACTCAATTTTTAGTAATTTGGATTTTTATATTTTATTCTCGATATGTACATTGGTTTTATGCAAAAAGAACTCAATTTTTTGTCATTTCGAAATTGATATTTTATTTTGGATCAATTTATAGTAATTTGGATATTTATATTTTATTTTCGATCCGTACTTTTGTTTTACAAAAAGAATTCAATTTTTAATAATTTCGAAATTGATATATTATTTTTCATTCGTAGTTTTTTTTTTACAAAAAAGAAACTCAATATTTCATAATTTTGAAATTTATATTTTATTCTCGATACGTAGTTTTGTTCTATGCAAAAGAACACAATGTTTTGTAATTTCGAAATTCATATTTTATTTTGGATCCCTACTTTTGTTTTACAAAAAGAACTCAATTTTTAGTAATTTGGATTTTTATATTTTATTCTCGATATGTACATTGGTTTTATGCAAAAGAACTCAATTTTTTGTAATTTCGAAATTGATATTTTATTTTGGATCCCTACTTTTGTTTTACAAAAAGAACTCAAATTTTAGTAAGTTGGATATTTATATTTTATTCTCGATATGTACTTTGGTTTTATGCAAAAGAACTCAATTTTTTGTAATTTCGAAATTTATATTTTATTTTGGATCCGTATTTTTATTTTACAAAGAGAACTCAATTTATAGTAATTGGGATATTCATATTTCATTTTCGATCCGTACTTTTGTTTTACAAAAAGAATTCAATTTTTAATAATTTCGAAATTGATATATTATTTTTCATTCGTAGTTTTGTTTTACAAAAAAGAAACTCAATATTTCATAATTTTAAAATTTATATTTTATTCTCGATACGTACTTTTGTTCTATGCAAAAGAACACAATTTTTTGTAATTTCGAAATTGATATTTTATTTTGGATCCCTACTTTTGTTTTACAAAAGAACTCAATTTTTAGTAATTTGGATTTTTATATTTTATTCTCGATATGTACATTGGTTTTATGCAAAAGAACTCAATTTTTGTAATTTCGAAATTGATATTTTATTTTGGATCCCTACTTTTGTTTTACAAAAAGAACTCAAATTTTAGTAAGTTGGATATTTATATTTTATTCTCGATATGTACTTTGGTTTTATGCAAAAGAACTCAATTTTTTGTAATTTCGAAATTTATATTTTATTTTGGATCCGTACTTTTATTTTACAAAGAGAACTCAATTTATAGTAATTTGGATATTCATATTTTATTTTCGATCCGTACTTTTGTTTTACAAAAAGAATTCAATTTTAATAATTTCGAAATTGATATATTATTTTTCATTCAGTAGTTTTGTTTTACAAAAAGAAACTCAATATTTCATAATTTTGAAATTTATATTTTATTCTCGATACGTACTTTTGTTCTATGCAAAAGAACACAATTTTTTGTAATTTCGAAATTGATATTTTATTTTGGATCCCTACTTTTGTTTTACAAAAGAACTCAATTTTTAGTAATTTGGATTTTTATATTTTATTCTCGATATGTACATTGGTTTTATGCAAAAGAACTCAATTTTTGTAATTTCGAAATTTATATTTTATTTTGGATCCCCTCTTTTGTTTTACCAAGAGAACTCAATTTATAGTAATTTGGATATTTATATTTTATTTTCGATCCGTACTTTTGTTTTACAAAAAGAATTCAATTTTTAATAATTTCGAAATTGATATATTAATTTTCATTCGTAGTTTTGTTTTACAAAAAGAAACTCAATATTTCATAATTTTGAAATTTATATTTTATTCTCGATACGTACTTTTGTTCTATGCAAAAGAGCACAATTTTTGTAATTTCGAAATTGATATTTTATTTTGGATCCCTACTTTTGTTTTACAAAAAGAACTCAATTTTTAGTAATTTGGATTTTTATATTTTATTCTCGATATGTACATTGGTTTTATGCAAAAGAACTCAATTTTTTGTAATTTCGAAATTTATATTTTATTTTGGATCCCCTCTTTTGTTTTACCAAGAGAACTCAATTTATAGTAATTTGGATATTTATATTTTATTTTCGATCCGTACTTTTGTTTTACAAAAAGAATTCAATTTTTATAATTTCGAAATTGATATATTATTTTTCATTCGTAGTTTTGTTTTACAAAAAAGAAACTCAATATTTCATAATTTTGAAATTTATATTTTATTCTCGATATGTACTTTGGTTTTATGCAAAAGAACTCAATTTTTTGTAATTTCGAAATTAATATTTTATTTCGGATCCCTACTTTTGTTTTACAAAAAGAACTCAAATTTTAGTAAGTTGGATATTTATATTTTATTCTCGATATCTACTTTGGTTTTATGCAAAAGAACTCAATTTTTTGTAATTTCGAAATTTATATTTTATTTTGGATCAATTTATAGTAATTTGGATATTTATATTTTATTTTCGATCCAGTACTTTTTTTTTACAAAAGAATTCAATTTTTAATAATTTCGAAATTGATATATTATTTTTCATTCAGTAGTTTTGTTTTACAAAAGAAACTCAATATTTCATAATTTTGAAATTTATATTTTATTCTCGATACGTACTTTTGTTCTATGCAAAAGAACACAATTTTGTAATTTCGAAATTGATATTTTATTTTGGATCCCTACTTTTGTTTTACAAAAAGAACTCAATTTTTAGTAATTTGGATTTTTATATTTTATTCTCGATATGTACATTGGTTTTATGCAAAAGAACTCAATTTTTTGTAATTTCGAAATTTATATTTTATTTTGGATCAATTTATAGTAATTTGGATATTTATATTTTATTTTCGATCCGTACTTTTTTTTTACAAAAAGAATTCAATTTTTAATAATTTCGAAATTGATATATTATTTTTCATTCGTAGTTTTGTTTTACAAAAAGAAACTCAATATTTCATAATTTTAAAATTTATATTTTATTCTCGATACGTACTTTTGTTCTATGCAAAAGAACACAATTTTTGTAATTTCGAAATTGATATTTTATTTTGGATCCCTACTTTTGTTTTACAAAAGAACTCAATTTTTAGTAATTTGGATTTTTATATTTTATTCTCGATATGTACATTGGTTTTATGCAAAAGAACTCAATTTTTTGTAATTTCGAAATTGATATTTTATTTTGGATCCCTACTTTTGTTTTACAAAAGAACTCAAATTTTAGTAAGTTGGATATTTATATTTTATTCTCGATATGTACTTTGGTTTTATGCAAAAGAACTCAATTTTTGTAATTTCGAAATTTATATTTTATTTTGGATCCGTACTTTTATTTTACAAAGAGAACTCAATTTATAGTAATTTGGATATTCATATTTTATTTTCGATCCAGTACTTTTGTTTTACAAAAAGAATTCAATTTTTAATAATTTCGAAATTGATATATTATTTTTCATTCGTAGTTTTGTTTTACAAAAAGAAACTCAATATTTCATAATTTTGAAATTTATATTTTATTCTCGATACGTACTTTTGTTCTATGCAAAAGAACACAATTTTTTGTAATTTCGAAATTGATATTTTATTTTGGATCCCTACTTTTGTTTTACAAAAAGAACTCAATTTTTAGTAATTTGGATTTTTATATTTTATTCTCGATATGTACATTGGTTTTATGCAAAAGAACTCAATTTTTGTAATTTCGAAATTTATATTTTATTTTGGATCCCTCTTTTGTTTTACCAAGAGAACTCAATTTATAGTAATTTGGATATTTATATTTTATTTTCGATCCGTACTTTTGTTTTACAAAAAGAATTCAATTTTTAATAATTTCGAAATTGATATATTAATTTTCATTCGTAGTTTTGTTTTACAAAAAGAAACTCAATATTTCATAATTTTGAAATTTATATTTTATTCTCGATACGTACTTTTGTTCTATGCAAAAGAGCACAATTTTTGTAATTTCGAAATTGATATTTTATTTTGGATCCCTACTTTTGTTTTACAAAAAGAACTCAATTTTTAGTAATTTGGATTTTTATATTTTATTCTCGATATGTACATTGGTTTTATGCAAAAGAACTCAATTTTTTGTAATTTCGAAATTTATATTTTATTTTGGATCCCTCTTTTGTTTTACCAAGAGAACTCAATTTATAGTAATTTGGATATTTATATTTTATTTTCGATCCAGTACTTTTGTTTTACAAAAGAATTCAATTTTAATAATTTCGAAATTGATATATTATTTTTCATTCGTAGTTTTGTTTTACAAAAAGAAACTCAATATTTCATAATTTTGAAATTTATATTTTATTCTCGATACGTACTTTTGTTCTATGCAAAAGAACTCAATTTTTGTAATTTCGAAATTGATATTTTATTTCGGATCCCTACTTTTGTTTTACAAAAGAACTCAAATTTTAGTAAGTTGGATATTTATATTTTATTCTCGATATGTACTTTGGTTTTATGCAAAAGAACTCAATTTTTTGTAATTTCGAAATTTATATTTTATTTTGGATCAATTTATAGTAATTTGGATATTTATATTTTATTTTTCGATCCGTACTTTTTTTTACAAAAGAATTCAATTTTTAATAATTTCGAAATTGATATATTATTTTTCATTCGTAGTTTTGTTTTACAAAAGAAACTCAATATTTCATAATTTTGAAATTTATATTTTATTCTCGATACGTACTTTTGTTCTATGCAAAAGAACACAATTTTTTGTAATTTCGAAATTGATATTTTATTTTGGATCCCTACTTTTGTTTTACAAAAAGAACTCAATTTTTAGTAATTTGGATTTTTATATTTTATTCTCGATATGTACATTGGTTTTATGCAAAAGAACTCAATTTTTTGTAATTTCGAAATTTATATTTTATTTTGGATCAATTTATAGTAATTTGGATATTTATATTTTATTTTCGATCCAGTACTTTTGTTTTACAAAAAGAATTCAATTTTTAATAATTTCGAAATTGATATATTATTTTTCATTCGTAGTTTTGTTTTACAAAAAGAAACTCAATATTTCATAATTTTAAAATTTATATTTTATTCTCGATACGTACTTTTGTTCTATGCAAAAGAACACAATTTTTGTAATTTCGAAATTGATATTTTATTTTGGATCCCTACTTTTGTTTTACAAAAGAACTCAATTTTTAGTAATTTGGATTTTTATATTTTATTCTCGATATGTACATTGGTTTTATGCAAAAGAACTCAATTTTTGTAATTTCGAAATTGATATTTTATTTTGGATCCCTACTTTTGTTTTACAAAAGAACTCAAATTTTAGTAAGTTGGATATTTATATTTTATTCTCGATATGTACTTTGGTTTTATGCAAAAGAACTCAATTTTTTGTAATTTCGAAATTTATATTTTATTTTGGATCCGTACTTTTATTTTACAAAGAGAACTCAATTTATAGTAATTTGGATATTCATATTTTATTTTCGATCCGTACTTTTGTTTTACAAAAGAATTCAATTTTTAATAATTTCGAAATTGATATATTATTTTTCATTCGTAGTTTTGTTTTACAAAAAGAAACTCAATATTTCATAATTTTGAAATTTATATTTTATTCTCGATACGTACTTTTGTTCTATGCAAAAGAACACAATTTTTGTAATTTCGAAATTGATATTTTATTTTGGATCCCTACTTTTGTTTTACAAAAGAACTCAATTTTTAGTAATTTGGATTTTTATATTTTATTCTCGATATGTACATTGGGTTTATGCAAAAGAACTCAATTTTTTGTAATTTCGAAATTTATATTTTATTTTGGATCCCCTCTTTTGTTTTACCAAGAGAACTCAATTTATAGTAATTTGGATATTTATATTTTATTTTCGATCCGTACTTTTGTTTTACAAAAGAATTCAATTTTAATAATTTCGAAATTGATATATTATTTTTCATTCGTAGTTTTGTTTTACAAAAAGAAACTCAATATGTCATAATTTTGAAATTTATATTTTATTCTCGATACGTACTTTTGTTCTATGCAAAAGAACACAATTTTTTGTAATTCGAAATTGATATTTTATTTTGGATCCCTACTTTTGTTTTACAAAAAGAACTCAATTTTTAGTAATTTGGATTTTTATATTTTATTCTCGATATGTACATTGGTTTTATGCAAAAGAACTCAATTTTTTGTAATTTTGAAATTTATATTTTATTTTGGATCCCTCTTTGTTTTACCAAGAGAACTCAATTTATAGTAATTTGGATATTTATATTTTATTTTCGATCCAGTACTTTTGTTTTACAAAAAGAATTCAATTTTTAATAATTTCGAAATTGATATATTATTTTTCATTCGTAGTTTTGTTTTACAAAAAGAAACTCAATATTTCATAATTTTGAAATTTATATTTTATTCTCGATACGTACTTTTGTTCTATGCAAAAGAACACAATTTTTGTAATTTCGAAATTGATATTTTATTTTGGATCCCTACTTTTGTTTTACAAAAAGAACTCAATTTTTAGTAATTTGGATTTTTATATTTTATTCTCGATATGTACATTGGTTTTATGCAAAAGAACTCAATTTTTTGTAATTTTGAAATTTATATTTTATTTTGGATCCCTCTTTTGTTTTACCAAGAGAACTCAATTTATAGTAATTTGGATATTTATATTTTATTTTCGATCCGTACTTTTGTTTTACAAAAGAATTCAATTTTTAATAATTTCGAAATTGATATATTATTTTTCATTCGTAGTTTTGTTTTACAAAAAGAAACTCAATATTTCATAATTTTGAAATTTATATTTTATTCTCGATACGTACTTTTGTTCTATGCAAAAGAACACAATTTTTGTAATTTCGAAATTGATATTTTATTTTGGATCCCTACTTTTGTTTTACAAAAAGAACTCAATTTTTAGTAATTTGGATTTTTATATTTTATTCTCGATATGTACATTGGTTTTATGCAAAAGAACTCAATTTTTGTAATTTCGAAATTTATATTTTATTTTGGATCCCTCTTTTGTTTTACCAAGAGAACTCAATTTATAGTAATTTGGATATTTATATTTTATTTTCGATCCAGTACTTTTGTTTTACAAAAAGAATTCAATTTTTAATAATTTCGAAATTGATATATTATTTTTCATTCGTAGTTTTTGTTGGCATATTTCAAGTCCAGAGTTTTATGGACACCTACAGTTTTGATGATGAAGTTTTTAGGAAGTTTCAATCAACATTAAAGACTTGTGCCATCTCACAAAGGAAGATTGCTTGATAAGAAAGGAAAGGCATAAAGAGCTTTCAAAGCTTTCAAGAGAGAAGATTGATGAAGATTTTCTCAAGAGCTGAAGGATCAAAGGTAGAAGGTTCTGTTTTGGGTGTTGGATAAAAAGAGTAAGTTATAAATCCCATTCAAGACCTTCCCAAACAAGAGAGCAAGGTGTTTTCTCGCAAAAACGTTTTCTACGCTTTTAATCGATTACCATACGTAGATAATCGATTATTTAACTTAAAATTTGAATAAAAAATGTTTAACGAGCAAAATAATCGATTAAGTGTCTTTGATAATCGATTATATTGATTACGGGTTAATATAATCGATTATGGCCTTAATCTAATCGATTAAATCGAGACGTATTTGTTTTCCAGTTTTTAAACATGATATAATCGATTAAGCTTTTAATATAATCGATTAAATGAGTCGTTTTTGCGAAATTAATTCTAAATCAACCTAAGAATGGAAACTTTGGAGCATTTTCGAATTATAAAATGAAAGAGAATGTCTTAGGTTTAAAACATCCGAACAAACACAAAATATTCAAAGTGTTTCGCGCCTTAGCTTTTTCAAAGCCGCTTTCCGCTCTCTTCGGTTTGATCAAGTCTTTGGAAGTGGTGATCATTGTGCTTAAGCTTTCTATCCGGCACATTTCAGGTGTATTCTTTTCTTGTTTTTACGTAAAGGGAAAATTCATCCCTTGGATCTGTTCTAAGGGAGGTGTTTCATCTCTTGTGTGTCAAGAGAGGTGGGTTTCATCCTCGAGTGTGTACTGAGGAGGTGTTTCATCCTTAGTGTGTACGAGGAGGTGTTTCCGTTTATCTTTATTTGTTATTGCATGAATTGGTGTTTGTAATTTCAATTAAAGATAGTGGGGAAAATCATCACGGATTTGTGGTGGTTGGGAAGCTGGATGTAGGATTGGCTTAATCAGAACCGAGTATAAATCTCTGTGTTCTTTCTCTTTCTCTTTATCTCTTAATTGTGGATCATTATTACAATTGCTAATCCCAACAGCGTTAATCAAAGGATTGGAAAAATTCACATCCAAGTTTTTGAAAGTTTTTCAAAACACTGAAAATTTATTTAAAGAGAAAATTTCTTTAAAAACCCAATTCACCCCCTCTTGGTTTTTATACTGCAGTCTTTATTTAACAATTGGCCTCGAGCTGGTTTTTGAAAGTTATTCAAAAACAAGATCCTTATGGCGAACAAAAATCAAACTTTTTTTGAAGGTGCATCTATTCATAGACCACCACTTTTTACAGGTGAAAACTATCCTTTTTGGAAAAAGAGGATGGAAATTTTTCTAAGGTCTAATGATCAAGGCGTTTGGGATGCTGTTGTAAATGGTCCATTTATTCCTATGGTTGTTGTTGAAGAAGCGCAGGTACCTAAGAAGAAAGCAAATTGGAGCAAGGACGAATACAACCAGAATCAATGCGACATAAGAGCATGTAACATGATAGCATCTGCCTTAACCATTGATGAGTTTTACGAGGTTATCGGATTGCACTAACTGCAAAGGAGATGTGGGACACTCTAGAAGTCACACATGAAGGAACGGAAGAAGTGAAACGATCAAGGAAGAACACCTTGATTCGAGGAATATGAAATGTTCAGTATGAGCAAAGGAGAAACCATATGCGACGTACAAAAGAGATTTACTCACATCGTAAATCATCTCAAGGCATTAGGTAAGAAATTCGATCTTGAAGAATTAAATGTCAAAATTTTGAAATCTTTGGACGAGGACTTGGCAACCTAAAGTGGCGGCCATCACGGAATCAAAGAACACTGTCAAACATGAACATGACAACTCTTTTCGGAAACTCGAGAGAACATGAAATGGAACTTGGGCGCTTCAAAGGAGAAGAAGAAGAAGTCAAAAGAAAAGGTGTTGCTCTTAAAGCGGAATCCCACAAAGACGAGAGTAGTGACACGGATGATGATCTTGAATGCAGTGACATCAGCTTGTTTGTCAAAAAGTACAAAAAGTTCATCAAGAACAAGAACAAAGGGAATTACAAGAAAGGTAAGAAAACTGAAAACCTAAATTCTCTTGATAATTTTAAATGCTATGGTTGTGGAAAAAGGGGACACTTGAAGTCGGATTGCCCCAACATCAAGAAGGATGATGAAAAGGCAAAGAAATACAAGAAGCCTTTTGACAAAAAGAAAAAGAAGGCATACATCGCATGGGAAGATAATGGCGTGAGTTCTTCTAGTGCAAGTGAATCGGAGGAAGAAGCCAATATCCGTCTTATGGCGAATGATGATGATGATGCCGAATCCACATGTAGCAAGGTAAGTGATTACGGCCTTCCAAATAATTATGATGATTTGCTTGAAGAGTTTTTGGAATTATGTGAAAAATCTGAAAAATTAACTCTCTTTCACAATAAATTAAAAAATGACTACAAGAGTCTTGAAAAGAAAATTTCAGATTTGGAACAAGAGAAAATTGTTTTAAAGGATGATTTGGAAAATGCAAAAATCCCTTGCAAATGCAAAACAAAAATTCTGTTTGCGAAAATTGTAGTGTTCTTGCTAACAAGGTTTCTTATCTTGAAACATCTCTTTCAAAAATCACGATGGGCAATAATAATTTAAACAATGTTTTGAAAGTGCAAAAGGTTTATATGAAAAGCGAGGTCTTGGTTATAATTTCAGGTATAATCATAAACCTACTAAAACTGTTTTTGTGAAAGGAGAATCGTCTAATTCAAATAAGGTTTATGAAAATTCTAATTCCTTTAAACAAAACGTTTCTACAAAGAAGTTTTATAAAAATGCGTACATACCAAGAAGAACAAATGTTCCTACATGTTTTTATTGTATGCATAAAGGTCATTCGGTTAATAGATGCAATATTAAACGTTTTAGTGTTCCTAATGGGAGATACAAATGGGTTCCCAAAGGAAAATCTGTTTCTAACCCATGAGGACCCTAATAAGTGACTTTAGGGGACCTAAATTTTTCTTATGATGCAGGTTGGTCCCAAGTCCAAAAAGTCACTATGGTATCTTGATAGTGGTTGTTCAAGGCATATGACGGGTGATAAAAGCAAATTCAAAAGCTTCAAGAAGAAAGAACAAGGTTTTGTAACCTATGGTGACAACAATAAGGGAAAAATCATTGGTAGCGGAATGGTTGGAGATTCCCTAAAGATTCATGATGTTCTTCTTGTTGATGGATTGAAGCACAATTTGCTAAGCATTAGTCAACTTTGTGATAAAGGTTTAAAGGTAACGTTTGATAGTGATCTTTGCAAAATTCATCACAAGGACTCAAATGAAATCGCCCTCATTGGTAAGAGACATAATAACATTTATTTGGTTGATATTGATTGTGCATCTACATCGATAATCTGCCTTGTTTAGTTGCGAAAGAAGAGGATCCATGGTTATGGCATAGAAGAGCTGCTCACATTCATATGCCTCATCTAAGTAAACTCATATCTAAAGAGTTAGTGATTGGTTTACCAAAACTGGTTTTTGAAAAGAACAAACTATGTGCAGCTTGTCAAAAGGGAAGCAAGCGAAAAGTTCTTTTAAATCCAAAAATGTTGTTTCCACTTCAAAACCTTTAGAATTACTTGCACATGGATTTATTTGGCCCTTCTAGAACAAAAAGTTTTGGTGGCAATTATTATGCTCTTGTGATTGTTGATGATTACTCTAGATTCACTTGGACTCTTTTCTTTCATCTAAAAGTGATGCTTTTAAAGAATTTAGAAAATTTGCCAAGGTTATTCAAAATGAAAAGGATTTAAAAATCAAGTTTTTACGAAGTGATCATGGCGGTGAATTTCAAAATATCTCTTTTGAAAATTTTTGTGAAGAAAATGGAATTTCTCATAATTTCTCGGCACCAAGAACACCTCAACAAAATGGTGTGGTTGAAAGGAAAAATAGATCTTTGGAAGAACTTGCAAGAACTATGTTGAACGAAAATAATTTACCTAAATATTTTTGGGCTGATGCCGTAAGTACCGCATGTCACGTTTTAAACAGAGTTTTAATAAGACCTATTTTAAAATTAACTCCTTATGAGCTTTTCAAAGGGAGAAAACCAAATATTTCTTATTTCAAAATTTTTGGATGTAAATGTTTTGTTTTGAATAACGGAAAAAGATAGCCTTGGAAAATTTGATGCTAAATCGATGAAGCTACATTTTTAGGTTATTCTTTGCATAGTAAAGCATATAGAGTTTTTAATAAGAGGACTTTAAGCTGTTGAAGAATCTATACATGTTGTCTTTGATGAATATCTAGACCTTGAGGAAACCCCTCTTGAGTCAAAAAGATTCTTTGCGGATGATGAAGGAGTACATCAAGAAGAAACTCCTCTTGAAAAAGCCGTTGAAGAAATCGGTTTGGATGAGAATCCTCCTCATGATGAGAGTCTACCAAAAGAATGGAGACCACCTAGAAAGCGTTTCCTTGGAAAATGTCATTGGAGACATATCAACAGGTGTAAGAACAAGGAGGAACATGAATAATTTCTGCATGAATGTTGCTTTTGTTTCACGAGTTGAACCAAAGAATGTAGAAGAAGCATTAACGGATGAACATTGGTGTATTGCAATGCAAGAAGAGCTAAATCAGTTTGAAAGAAATCGGGTATGGGATTTAATTCCTAAGACTAATAATATGCAGGTCATAGGTACAAGATGGGTCTTTAGAAATAAGCTTGATGAAGATGGAAACATCACAAAGAACAAAGCAAGGCTGGTTGCAAAAGGTTATAGACAAGAAGAAGGCATAGATTATGATGAAACCTATGCTCCAAGTAGCAAGACTTGAAGCTATCCGCTTGTCTGTTAGCATATGCCTCCATTATGGGATTCAAATTATTTCAAATGGATGTAAAAAGTGCTTTTCTAAACGGGTATATCAAGGAAGAAGTCTATGTAGAACAACCTCCAGGCTTTGAAGATTTCAAAAATCCTAATCATGTCTACAAGTTGAAGAAAGCTTTATATGGACTCAAACAAGCCCCAAGATCTTGGTATGAAAGGTTAAGTAATTTCTTACTTGAAAATAATTTTAGAAGAGGTAAAGTTGATTCTACTCTTTTTATTAAGAAATCAAAGAAACATATTCTCATTGTTCAAGTTTATGTTGATGATATTATTTTTGGATCAACTAACGATGATCTTTGCCAAGAGTTTGCTAAGAATATGCAGGGAGAGTTTGAAATGTCCATGATGGGAGAACTAAATTTCTTTCTTGGCTTGCAAATCAAACAATTAAAGAAAGGTATTTTTATATGTCAAACAAAGTATTGCAAGGAACTCTTAAAGAAATTTGAAATGGAAAGCTCGAAAGAAGCCTCAACCCCATGGCTACATCTTGCTATCTAGATCAAGATTTAAGCGGTAAGGCGGTAGATCAAACACGGTATCGAGGTATGATCGGATCGTTACTTTATCTTCTTGCTAGTAGACCGATATAATGCAAAGTGTGTGTGTTTGTGCTAGGTTTCAAGCCAACCCTAGAGAGTCTCACCTAAAAGCCGTTAAGAGAATCCTTAAGTATCTTAGAGGAACAACATCCTTTGGTTTATGGTACCCTTCGGGAGCCTCACCTAGTATCATAGGTTTTTCGGACTCAGATTATGGTGGTTGTAGAATAGATAGGAAGAGTACTAGTGGTACATGTCATCTTTTAGGATGTTCCTTAGTTTCATGGCATTCTAAGAAACAGGCTAGTGTTGCTCTTTCAACCACGGAGGCTGAGTATATAGCAGCAGGGAGTTGTTGTGCTCAAATATTGTGGATGAAGCAGCAATTAGAAGACTTTGATATCTTTCTAGATCATATTCCTCTTAAGTGTGATAACACTAGTGCCATTAACCGACTAGGAACCCTATCATGCATTCTAAGACCAAGCATATAGAAATTAGACACCATTTCATTAGAGATCATATAGCTAAAGGAGATTGCATTATAGAATATATAGATACCAAACATCAACTAGGCGATATCTTCACCAAACCTTTACCTAGAGATAGATTTTATGAGCTTAGAAGAGATCTAGGGATTGTTTGTGATAAATATGTTGCTTAATTGATGTTTGTTGTTGATTTTGATGTTATTTCAGCGTTTTACGAAAATTTACGTATTTGATCGATTAAGTTTCGTGTGTTAATCGATTAAACGCGGTGTTTATGAAAATGTTTTACAATATAATCGATTACGTTTATGACATAATCGATTAAATCGTTGAGAGCAATTTAGTCGATTAAGGAATGCACATAATCGATTAAATTTCTGGGTTTTCGTTTTACGAAAAATTTTGAAGGAAAATAATCGATTAAATGAGAATATAATCGATTAAATGCACCGTTCTGTGTTTTTACGCAAATCTGATTTTCGAACGTTGGCCATGTTTTCACGTGTTTTGTCTTTTCTAAGCGGCTATATTCGTTCCCAACGGATATATTTTCATTAAATCAACGTTTTATGAACCGGATTTCATTCTATAAATAGCTGGTTTGAGAATCAAAGTGACTCACTCACTCTCTCTCTCACTCTTCTTTGTTTCTAGCTACGTTATTCTTTGTCTTGTGCGAATTTTAATTCTCTGTCTTGTCTCTGTTGTTCCATTATCTTGTTGTGCAATTTCTCTTGTCTTTTATATCACCGAAATGGCTGATCAAAGAAGAAGGAAGATGCCATCAAGGAGAAAGAGCAAGGAGCCAATGACTTCTCAAGAAAGGAGACCTCCAACTCTAGGCTGGTTGGATTTCGGATGAAGATCCGCAAATTGCCTTTGTTAACAAGTGGAAGGATAGAAAAATTCTTACCCCTAAATTCTTGTCTTGTGAATTTTTAGATCTCATGGTTTTCAATTTCGAGGAATTTTTAGTAGGAAGTGGACTACAAAAATTTGTAGAGATGGAAGGGCATTCTACCCGATTTGGTTAGAGTGTTCTACATGAACTTGACATCAAGAGCTGCAAGTCCAAGCACCAAAGTGAAAGGTGTAAGGATCTTCCTTGATGAAGATTTGTGGAACAATGTAGGCTGGTCTCTCAACTCAAGGCATAAACATCACATATGGCTTTGAGGACTTCAACAAGTTGGTAGAATTCGAGAAAATTCTGCAAGGATCCTAACCTACAAGTTGAGAACTTGTATAAAGTTGGTAATGTAAAGTTAAATGAAAGAATGTTGCATTATGTTATTGTTTGGATTTTAGTTGCAAGAGGCACTTAATCATGCCCGACTTACTAAGGAAGACATTCTTCTAATGTATGGATTCCTTAATAATGTGAGCATAGATTGGCCCTCAATTATCCTTGATAATATGTTTAAAGCCATTAGGCTTTCCTCTTTTGCATTACCCTATGCTTTGTGTTTGTTTCTAAGATTCTAGAATACAAAGGTGTTGATCTTGAAGGGGAGAATAAACAGATTTTGCTAAGCAATAGCAAGATTGGTAAAAATGTTCTAAGGCATATGGGCCTCATAGAACAAGGCAACAGGTTTACCCAAAGAGAAGAAGGAGCTGCTGCCATGGAAGAAGATGATGAAGACCAACCTCGACCTCCACCTCAATTTCAACCTCAACCGGGATCGGTGGAGGAGCTTCTCATATCAAGAATGGATTCTATGATGAATCTTCACTCCAAGGAATTTCAAGGCCTTTCTCATCAACTCTCAAGGCTTAATAGAAGAATGTATAGAGTTGAAAGAAAGATGGAAATTGAAGAACTATCTCTGAAGAAGATAATACAACATCCTCAAGAGGCAAACAGACCGACAAATGTTGAGGAAGATGAAGAAGATAGTGAAGAAGCTGAATAGGCTACAAGTTCACTTTTCCTTAGCTTGTTCTTCATTATTTTCCAGATTTTTTTCTCTCTATTATTTTACTGTGTATTAATTTGCTTCTGCTGTAATTATCTCCGAAAATGTAATCTTTTGAAAATGATAAAAATTAAGGGGAGAAAATATTTTGTCTTGATTGAAAATCTGTCTAGTTAATATAGCTTTTAAGAAAATTAATTTCAAGGGAACTTTAGGAAATAATTCAAATAAGTGCCTTATATAGCTTAAACAATTAAGAGCATAGTTTAAGGGGAGCTTTTAGAAATAATTTCCACTCATTAATTCCTTGAAATCTCTTTTCAAAATTCAAATTGAAACTTAAATGCTATATGACTGCCTATTTTATTTCCTTTGTGGACTAATATTTATGATGGAGATATCCATACATTATTTTCAAGATTTTCAGGATATTATCACAAGTCTCTAGGTTTCTTTTTATCATCAAAAGGGGAGATTGTTGGCATATTTCAAGTCCGAGTTTTATGGACACCTACGGTTTGATGATGAAGTTTTTAGGAAGTTTCAATCAACATTAAAGACTTGTGCCATCTCACAAAGGAAGATTGCTTGATAAGAAAGGAAAGGCATAAAGAGCTTTCAAAGCTTTCAAGAGAGAAGATTGATGAAGATTTTCTCAAGAGTTGAAGGATCAAAGGTAGAAGGTTACGTTTTGGGTGTTGGATAAAAGAGTAAGTTATAAATCCCATTCAAGACCTTCCCAAACAAGAGAGCAAGGTGTTTTCTCGCAAAAACGTTTTTCTACGCTTTTAATCGATTACCATACGTAGATAATCGATTATTTAACTTAAAATTTGAATAAAAAATGTTTAACGAGCAAAATAATCGATTAAGTGTCTTTGATAATCGATTATATTGATTCTGGGTTAATATAATCGATTATGGCCTTAATCTAATCGATTAAATCGAGGCGTATTTGTTTTCCAGTTTTTAAACATGATATAATCGATTAAGCTTTTAATATAATCGATTAAATGAGTCGTTTTGCGAAATTAATTCTAAATCAACCTAAGAATGGAAACTTTGGAGCATTTTCGAATTATAAAATGAAAGAGAATGTCTTAGGTTTAAAACATCTGAACAAACACAAAATATTCAAAGTGTTTCTGCGCCTTAGCTTTTTCAAAGCCGCTTTCCTGCTCTCTTCGGTTTGATCAAGTCTTTGGAAGTGGTGATCATGTGTGCTTAAGCTTTCTATCCAGCACATTTCGGGTGTATTCTTTTCTTGTTTTTACGTAAAGGGAAAATTCATCCCTTGGATCTGTTCTAAGGGAGGTGTTTCATCTCTTGTGTGTCAAGAGAGGTGGGTTTCATCCTCGGTGTGTACGGGAGGTGTTTCATCCTTAGTGTGTCCGAGGAGGTGTTTCAGTTTATCTTTATTTGTTATTGCATGAATTGATGTTTGTAATTTCAATTAAAGATAGTGGGGAAAATCATCACGGATTTGTGGTGGTTGGGAACTGGATGTAGGATTGGCTTAATCCGAACCAGTATAAATCTCTGTGTTCTTTCTCTTTCTCCTTATCTCTTAATTGTGGATCATTATTACAATTGCTAATCCCAACAGCGTTAGTCAAAGGATTGGAAAAATTCACATCCAAGTTTTTGAAAGTTTTTCAAAACCTGAAAATTTATTTAAAAGAGAAAATTTCTTTAAAAACCCAATTCACCCCCCCCCTCTTGGTTTTTATACTGCCGTCTTTATTTAACAGTTTTGTTTTACAAAAAGAAACTCAATATTTCATAATTTTGAAATTTATATTTTATTCTCGATACGTACTTTTGTTCTATGCAAAAGAACACAATTTTTGTAATTTCGAAATTGATATTTTATTTTGGATCCCTACTTTTGTTTTACAAAAGAACTCAATTTTTAGTAATTTGGATTTTTATATTTTATTCTCGATATGTACATTGGTTTTATGCAAAAGAACTCAATTTTTTGTAATTTCGAAATTTATATTTTATTTTGGATCCCTCTTTTGTTTTACCAAGTGAACTCAATTTATAGTAATTTGGATATTTATATTTTATTTTCGATCCAGTACTTTTGTTTTACAAAAGAATTCAATTTTTAATAATTTCGAAATTGATATATTATTTTTCATTCGTAGTTTTGTTTTACAAAAAGAAACTCAATATTTCATAATTTTGAAATTTATATTTTATTCTCGATACGTACTTTTGTTCTATGCAAAAGAACACAATTTTTGTAATTTCGAAATTGATATTTTATTTTGGATCCCTACTTTTGTTTTACAAAAAGAACTCAATTTTTAGTAATTTGGATTTTTATCTTTTATTCTCGATATGTACATTGGTTTTATGCAAAAGAACTCAATTTTTTGTAATTTCGAAATTTATATTTTATTTTGGATCCCTCTTTTGTTTTACCAAGAGAACTCAATTTATAGTAATTTGGATATTTATATTTTATTTTCGATCCAGTACTTTTGTTTTACAAAAGAATTCAATTTTTAATAATTTCGAAATTGATATATTATTTTTCATTCGTAGTTTTGTTTTGCAAAAAAGAAACTCAATATTTCATAATTTTAAAATTTATATTTTATTCTCGATACGTACTTTTGTTCTATGCAAAAGAACTCAACTTTTTGTAATTTCGAAATTGATATTTTATTTTGGATCCCTACTTTTGTTTTACAAAAAGAACTCAATTTTTAGTAATTTAGATATTTATATTTTATTCTCGATATGTACTTTGGTTTTATGCAAAAGAACTCAATTTTTTGTAATTTCGAAATTTATATTTTATTTTGGATCCCCTCTTTTGTTTTACCAAGAGAACTCAATTTATAGTAATTTGGATATTTATATTTTATTTTCGATGCAGTACTTTTGTTTTACAAAAGAATTCAATTTTTAATAATTTCGAAATTGATATATTATTTTTCATTCGTAGTTTTGTTTTACAAAAAGAAACTCAATATTTCATAATTTTGAAATTTATATTTTATTCTCGATACGTACTTTTGTTCTATGCAAAAGAACACAATTTTTGTAATTTCGAAATTGATATTTTATTTTGGATCCCTACTTTTGTTTTACAAAAGAACTCAATTTTTAGTAATTTGGATTTTTATATTTTATTCTCGATATGTACATTGGTTTTATGCAAAAGAACTCAATTTTTTGTAATTTTGAAATTTATATTTTATTTTGGATCCCTCTTTTGTTTTACCAAGAGAACTCAATTTATAGTAATTTGGATATTTATATTTTATTTTCGATCCAGTACTTTTGTTTTACAAAAGAATTCAATTTTTAATAATTTCGAAATTGATATATTATTTTTCATTCGTAGTTTTGTTTTACAAAAAGAAATTTATAGTTTATTCTCGATATGTACTTTTGTTCTATGCAAAAGAACACAATTTTTGTAATTTTGAAATTGATATTTTATTTTGGATCCCTACTTTTGTTTTACAAAAAGAACTCAATTTTTAGTAATTTGGATTTTTATATTTTATTCTCGATATGTACATTGGTTTTATGCAAAAGAACTCAATTTTTTGTAATTTCGAAATTTATATTTTATTTTGGATCCCTCTTTTGTTTTACCAAGAGAACTCAATTTATAGTAATTTGGATATTTATATTTTATTTTCGATCCAGTACTTTTGTTTTACAAAAAGAATTCAATTTTTAATAATTTCGAAATTGATATATTATTTTTCATTCGTAGTTTTGTTTTACAAAAAGAAACTCAATATTTCATAATTTTGAAATTTATATTTTATTCTCGATCACGTACTTTTGTTCTATGCAAAAGAACACAATTTTTGTAATTTCGAAATTGATATTTTATTTTGGATCCCTACTTTTGTTTTACAAAAAGAACTCAATTTTTAGTAATTTGGATTTTTATATTTTATTCTCGATATGTACATTGGTTTTATGCAAAAGAACTCAATTTTTTGTAATTTCGAAATTTATATTTTATTTTGGATCCCCTCTTTTGTTTTACCAAGAGAACTCAATTTATAGTAATTTGGATATTTATATTTTATTTTCGATCCGCACCTTTGTTTTACAATAAGAATTCAATTTTTAATAATTTCGAAATTGATATATTATTTTTCATTCGTAGTTTTGTTTTACAAAAAGAAATTTATAGTTTATTCTCGATATGTACTTTTGTTCTATGCAAAAGAACACAATTTTTTGTAATTTCGAAATTGATATTTTATTTTGGATCCCTACTTTTGTGTTACAAAAGAACTCAATTTTTAGTAATTTGGATTTTTATATTTTATTCTCGATATGTACATTGGTTTTATGCAAAAGAACTCAATTTTTGTAATTTCGAAATTTATATTTTATTTTGGATCCCTCTTTTGTTTTACCAATAGAACTCAATTTATAGTAATTTGGATATTTATATTTTATTTTCGATCCGTACTTTTGTTTTACAAAAAGAATTCAATTTTTAATAATTTCGAAATTGATATATTATTTTTCATTCTTAGTTTTTTTTTACAAAAAAGAAACTCAATATTTCATAATTTTGAAATTTATATTTTATTCTTGATACGTACTTTTGTTCTATGCAAAAGAACACAATTTTTGTAATTTCGAAATTGATATTTTATTTTGGATCCCTACTTTTGTTTTACAAAAGAACTCAATTTTTAGTAATTTGGATTTTTATATTTTATTCTCGATATGTACATTGGTTTTATGCAAAAGAACTCAATTTTTGTAATTTCGAAATTTATATTTTATTTTGGATCCCCTCTTTTGTTTTACCAAGAGAACTCAATTTATAATAATTTGGATATTTATATTTTATTTTCGATCTGTACTTTTGTTTTACGAAAAGAATTCAATTTTTAATAATTTCGAAATTGATATATTATTTTTCATTCGTAGTTTTGTTTTGCAAAAAAGAAACTCAATATTTCATAATTTTGAAATTTATATTTTATTCTCGATACGTACTTTTGTTCTATGCAAAAGAACTCAACTTTTTGTAATTCCGAAATTGATATTTTATTTTGGATCCCTACTTTTGTTTTACAAAAAGAACTCAATTTTTAGTAATTTAGATTTTTATATTTTATTCTCGATATGTACATTGGTTTTATGCAAAAGAACTCAATTTTTTGTAATTTCGAAATTGATATTTTATTTTGGATCCCTACTTTTGTTTTACAAAAAGAACTCAAATTTTAGTAAGTTGGATATTTATATTTTATTCTCGATATGTACTTTGGTTTTATGCAAAAGAACTCAATTTTTTGTAATTTCGAAATTTATATTTTATTTTGGATCCGTATTTTTATTTTACAAAGAGAACTCAATTTATAGTAATTGGGATATTCATATTTCATTTTCGATCCGTACTTTTGTTTTACAAAAAGAATTCAATTTTTAATAATTTCGAAATTGATATATTATTTTTCATTCGTAGTTTTGTTTTACAAAAAAGAAACCCAGTATTTCTTAATTTTGAAATTTATATTTTATTCTCGATACGTACTTTTGTTCTATGCAAAAGAACACAATTTTTTGTAATTTCGAAATTGATATTTTATTTTGGATCCCTACTTTTGTTTTAAAAAAAGAACTCAATTTTTAGTAATTTGGATTTTTATATTTTATTCTCGATATGTACATTGGTTTTATGCAAAAGAACTCAATTTTTTGTAATTTCGAAATTTATATTTTATTTTGGATCCCCTCTTTTGTTTTACGAAGAGAACTCAATTTATAGTAATTTGGATATTTATATTTTATTTTCGATCCGTACTTTTGTTTTACAAAAAGAATTCAATTTTTAATAATTTCGAAATTGATATAATATTTTTCACTCGTAGTTTTGTTTTACAAAAAGAAATTTATAGTTTATTCTCGATATGTACTTTTGTTCTATGCAAAAGAACACAATTTTTTGTAATTTCGAAATTGATATTTTATGTTGGATCCCTACTTTTGTTTTACAAAAAGAACTCAATTTTTAGTAATTTGGATTTTTATATTTTATTCTCGATATGTACATTGGTTTTATGCAAAAGAACTCAATTTTTTGTAATTTCGAAATTTATATTTTATTTTGGATCCCCTCTTTTGTTTTACCAAGAGAACTCAATTTATAGTAATTTGGATATTTATATTTTATTTTCGATCCGTACTTTTGTTTTACAAAAAGAATTCAATTTTTAATAATTTCGAAATTGATATATTATTTTTCATTCGTAGTTTTGTTTTACAAAAAGAAATTTATAGTTTATTCTCGATATGTACTTTTGTTCTATGCAAAAGAACACAATTTTTTGTAATTTTGAAATTGATATTTTATTTTGGATCCCTACTTTTGTTTTACAAAAAGAACTCAATTTTTAGTAAGTTGGATTTTTATATTTTATTCTCGATATGTACATTGGTTTTATGCAAAAGAACTCAATTTTTTGTAATTTCGAAATTTATATTTTATTTTGGATCCCTTCTTTTGTTTTACCAAGAGAACTCAATTTATAGTAATTTGGATATTTATATTTTATTTTTGATCCGTACTTTTGTTTTACAAAAGAATTCAATTTTTAATAATTTCGAAATTGATATATTATTTTTCATTCGTAGTTTTTTTTACAAAAAGAAACTCAATATTTCATAATTTTGAAATTTATATTTTATTCTCGATACGTACTTTTGTTCTATGCAAAAGAACACAATTTTTGTAATTTCGAAATTGATATTTTATTTTGGATCCCTACTTTTGTTTTACAAAAAGAACTCAATTTTTAGTAATTTGGATTTTTATATTTTATTGTCGATATGTACATTGGTTTTATGCAAAAGAACTCAATTTTTTGTAATTTCGAAATTTATATTTTATTTTGGATCCCCTCTTTTGTTTTACCAAGAGAACTCAATTTATAGTAATTTGGATATTTATATTTTATTTTCGATCCGTACTTTTGTTTTACAAAAAGAATTCAATTTTTAATAATTTCGAAATTGATATAATATTTTTCACTCGTAGTTTTGTTTTACAAAAAGAAATTTATAGTTTATTCTCGATATGTACTTTTGTTCTATGCAAAAGAACACAATTTTTTGTAATTTCGAAATTGATATTTTATTTTGGATCCCTACTTTTGTTTTACAAAAAGAACTCAATTTTTAGTAATTTGGATTTTTATATTTTATTGTCGATATGTACATTGGTTTTATGCAAAAGAACTCAATTTTTTGTAATTTCGAAATTTATATTTTATTTTGGATCCCTCTTTTGTTTTACCAAGAGAACTCAATTTATAGTAATTTGGATATTTATATTTTATTTTCGATCCGTACTTTTGTTTTACAAAAAGAATTCAATTTTTAATAATTTCGAAATTGATATATTATTTTTCATTCGTAGTTTTGTTTTACAAAAAGAAACTCAATATTTCATAATTTTGAAATTTATATTTTATTCTCGATACGTACTTTTGTTCTATGCAAAAGAACACAATTTTTGTAATTTCGAAATTGATATTTTATTTTGGATCCCTACTTTTGTTTTACAAAAGAACTCAATTTTTAGTAATTTGGATTTTTATATTTTATTCTCGATATGTACATTGGTTTTATGCAAAAGAACTCAATTTTTTGTAATTTCGAAATTGATATTTTATTTTGGATCCCTACTTTTGTTTTACAAAAAGAACTCAAATTTTAGTAAATTGGATATTTATATTTTATTCTCGATATGTACTTTGGTTTTATGCAAAAGAACTCAATTTTTTGTAATTTCGAAATTTATATTTTATTTTGGATCCGTACTTTTATTTTACAAAGAGAACTCAATTTATAGTAATTTGGATATTTATATTTTATTTTCGATCCGTACTTTTGTTTTACAAAAGAATTCAATTTTTAATAATTTCGAAATTGATATATTATTTTTCATTCGTAGTTTTGTTTTACAAAAAGAAACTCAATATTTCATAATTTTGAAATTTATATTTTATTCTCGATACGTACTTTTGTTCTATGCAAAAGAACACAATTTTTGTAATTTCGAAATTGATATTTTATTTTGGATCCCTACTTTTGTTTTACAAAAAGAACTCAATTTTTAGTAATTTGGATTTTTATATTTTATTCTCGATATGTGCATTGGTTTTATGCAAAAGAACTCAATTTTTTGTAATTTCGAAATTTATATTTTATTTTGGATCCCCTCTTTTGTTTTACCAAGAGAACTCAATTTATAATAATTTGGATATTTATATTTTATTTTCGATCCGTACTTTTGTTTTACAAAAAGAATTCAATTTTTAATAATTTTGAAATTGATATATTATTTTTCATTCGTAGTTTTGTTTTACAAAAAAGAAACTCAATATTTCATAATTTTGAAATTTATATTTTATTCTCGATATGTACTTTGGTTTTATGCAAAAGAACTCAATTTTTTGTAATTTCGAAATTGATATTTTATTTCGGATCCCTACTTTTGTTTTACAAAAAGAACTCAAATTTTAGTAAGTTGGATATTTATATTTTATTCTCGACATGTACTTTGGTTTTATGCAAAAGAACTCAATTTTTTGTAATTTCGACATTTATATTTTATTTTGGATCCGTACTTTTATTTTACAAAGAGAACTCAATTTATAGTAATTTGGATATTTATATTTTATTTTCGATCCGTACTTTTGTTTTACAAAAAGAATTCAATTTTTAATAATTTCGAAATTGATATATTATTTTTCATTCGTAGTTTTGTTTTACAAAAAGAAACTCAATATTTCATAATTTTGAAATTTATATTTTATTCTCGATACGTACTTTTGTTCTATGCAAAAGAGCACAATTTTTTGTAATTTCGAAATTGATATTTTATTTTGGATCCCTACTTTTGTTTTACAAAAAGAACTCAATTTTTAGTAATTTGGATTTTTATATTTTATTCTCGATATGTACATTGGTTTTATGCAAAAGAACTCAATTTTTTGTAATTTCGAAATTTATATTTTATTTTGGATCCCCTCTTTTGTTTTACCAGGAGAACTCAATTTATAATAATTTGGATATTTATATTTTATTTTCGATCCGTACTTCTGTTTTACAAAAAGAATTCAATTTTTAATAATTTCGAAATTGAGATATTATTTTTCATTCGTAGTTTTGTTTTACAAAAAAGAAACTCAATATTTCATAATTTTGATATTTATATTTTATTCTCGATATGTACTTTGGTTTTATGCAAAAGAACTCAATTTTTTGTAATTTCGAAATTGATATTTTATTTCGGATCCCTACTTTTGTTTTACAAAAAGAACTCAAATTTTAGTAAGTTGGATATTTATATTTTATTCTCGATATGTACTTTGGTTTTATGCAAAAGAACTCAATTTTTTGTAATTTCGAAATTTATATTTTATTTTGGATCCGTACTTTTATTTTACAAAGAGAACTCAATTTATAGTAATTTGGATATTTATATTTTATTTTCGATCCGTACTTTTGTTTTACAAAAGAATTCAATTTTTAATAATTTCGAAATTGATATATTATTTTTCATTCGTAGTTTTGTTTTACAAAAAGAAACTCAATATTTCATAATTTTGAAATTTATATTTTATTCTCGATACGTACTTTTGTTCTATGCAAAAGAGCACAATTTTTTGTAATTTCGAAATTGATATTTTATTTTGGATCCCTACTTTTGTTTTACAAAAAGAACTCAATTTTTAGTAATTTGGATTTTTATATTTTATTCTCGATATGTACATTGGTTTTATGCAAAAGAACTCAATTTTTTGTAATTTCGAAATTTATATTTTATTTTGGATCCCTCTTTGTTTTACCAGGAGAACTCAATTTATAATAATTTGGATATTTATATTTTATTTTCGATCCAGTACTTCTGTTTTACAAAAGAATTCAATTTTTAATAATTTCGAAATTGAGATATTATTTTTCATTCGTAGTTTTGTTTTACAAAAAAGAAACTCAATATTTCATAATTTTGATATTTATATTTTATTCTCGATATGTACTTTGGTTTTATGCAAAAGAACTCAATTTTTTGTAATTTCGAAATTGATATTTTATTTCGGAACCCTACTTTTGTTTTACAAAAAGAACTCAAATTTTAGTAAGTTGGATAATTATATTTTATTCTCGATATGTACTTTGGTTTTATGCAAAAGAACTCAATTTTTTGTAATTTCGAAATTTATATTTTATTTTGGATCCGTACTTTTATTTTACAAAGAGAACTCAATTTATAGTAATTTGGATATTTATATTTTATTTTCGATCCGTACTTTTGTTTTACAAAAAGAATTCAATTTTTAATAATTTCGAAATTGATATTATTTTTCATTCGTAGTTTTGTTTTACAAAAAGAAACTCAATATTTCATAATTTTGAAAGTTATATTTTATTCTCGATACGTACTTTTGTTCTATGCAAAAGAACACAATTTTTGTAATTTCGAAATTGATATTTTATTTTGGATCCCTACTTTTGTTTTACAAAAAGAACTCAATTTTCAGTAAATTGGATTTTTATATTTTATTCTCGATATGTACATTGGTTTTATGCAAAAGAACTCAATTTTTTGTAATTTCGAAATTGATATTTTATTTTGGATCCCTACTTTTGTTTTACAAAAAGAACTCAAATTTTAGTAAGTTGGATATTTATATTTTATTCTCGATATGTACTTTGGTTTTATGCAAAAGAACTCAATTTTTGTAATTTCGAAATTTATATTTTATTTTGGATCCCTCTTTTGTTTTACCAAGAGAACTCAATTTATAATAATTTGGATATTTATATTTTATTTTCGATCCGTACTTTTGTTTTACAAAAAGAATTCAATTTTTAATAATTTTGAAATTGACATATTATTTTTCATTCGTAGTTTTGTTTTACAAAAAAGAAACTCAATATTTCATAATTTTGAAATTTATATTTTATTCTCGATATGTACTTTGGTTTTATGCAAAAGAACTCAATTTTTTGTAATTTCGAAATTGATATTTTATTTCGGATCCCTACTTTTGTTTTACAAAAAGAACTCAAATTTTAGTAAGTTGGATATTTATATTTTATTCTCGATATGTACTTTGGTTTTATGCAAAAGAACTCAATTTTTTGTAATTTCGAAATTTATATTTTATTTTGGATCCGTACTTTTATTTTACAAAGAGAACTCAATTTATAGTAATTTGGATATTTATGTTTTATTTTCGATCCGTACCTTTGTTTTACAAAAGAATTCAATTTTTAATAATTTCGAAATTGATATATTATTTTTCATTCGTAGTTTTGTTTTACAAAAAGAAACTCAATATTTCATAATTTTGAAATTTATATTTTATTCTCGATACGTACTTTTGTTCTATGCAAAAGAACACAATTTTTTGTAATTTCGAAATTGATATTTTATTTTGGATCCCTACTTTTGTTTTACAAAAAGAACTCAATTTTTAGTAATTTGGATTTTTATATTTTATTCTCGATATGTGCATTGGTTTTATGCAAAAGAACTCAATTTTTTGTAATTTCGAAATTTATATTTTATTTTGGATCCCCTCTTTTGTTTTACCAAGAGAACTCAATTTATAATAATTTGGATATTTATATTTTATTTTCGATCCGTACTTTTGTTTTACAAAAAGAATTCAATTTTTAATAATTTTGAAATTGATATATTATTTTTCATTCGTAGTTTTGTTTTACAAAAAAGAAACTCAATATTTCATAATTTTGAAATTTATATTTTATTCTCGATATGTACTTTGGTTTTATGCAAAAGAACTCAATTTTTTGTAATTTCGAAATTGATATTTTATTTCGGATCCCTACTTTTGTTTTACAAAAAGAGCTCAAATTTTAGTTAGTTGGATATTTATATTTTATTCTCGATATGTACTTTGGTTTTATGCAAAAGAACTCAATTTTTTGTAATTTCGAAATTTATATTTTATTTTGGATCCGTACTTTTATTTTACAAAGAGAACTCAATTTATAGTAATTTGGATATTTATATTTTATTTTCGATCCAGTACTTTTGTTTTACAAAAGAATTCAATTTTTAATAATTTCGAAATTGATATATTATTTTTCATTCGTAGTTTTGTTTTACAAAAAGAAACTCAATATTTCATAATTTTGAAATTTATATTTTATTCTCGATACGTACTTTTGTTCTATGCAAAAGAACACAATTTTTTGTAATTTCGAAATTGATATTTTATTTTGGATCCCTACTTTTGTTTTACAAAAGAACTCAATTTTTAGTAATTTGGATTTTTATATTTTATTCTCGATATGTACATTGGTTTTATGCAAAAGAACTCAATTTTTTGTAATTTCGAAATTTATATTTTATTTTGGATCCACTCTTTTGTTTTACCAGGAGAACTCAATTTATAATAATTTCGAAATTTATATTTTATTTTCGATCCGTATTTCTGTTTTACAAAAAGAATTCAATTTTTAATAATTTCGAAATTGAGATATTATTTTTCATTCGTAGTTTTGTTTTACAAAAAAGAAACTCAATATTTCATAATTTTGATATTTATATTTTATTCTCGATATGTACTTTGGTTTTATGCAAAAGAACTCAATTTTTTGTAATTTCGAAATTGATATTTTATTTCGGATCCCTACTTTTGTTTTACAAAAAGAACTCAAATTTTAGTAAGTTGGATAATTATATTTTATTCTCGATATGTACTTTGGTTTTATGCAAAAGAACTCAATTTTTTGTAATTTCGAAATTTATATTTTATTTTGGATCCGTACTTTTATTTTACAAAGAGAACTCAATTTATAGTAATTTGGATATTTATATTTTATTTTCGATCCGTACTTTTGTTTTACAAAAAGAATTCAATTTTTAATAATTTCGAAATTGATATTATTTTTCATTCGTAGTTTTGTTTTACAAAAAAGAAACTCAATATTTCATAATTTTGAAAGTTATATTTTATTCTCGATACGTACTTTTGTTCTATGCAAAAGAACACAATTTTTTGTAATTTCGAAATTGATATTTTATTTTGGATCCCTACTTTTGTTTTACAAAAAGAACTCAATTTTCAGTAAATTGGATTTTTATATTTTATTCTCGATATGTACATTGGTTTTATGCAAAAGAACTCAATTTTTTGTAATTTCGAAATTGATATTTTATTTTGGATCCCTACTTTTGTTTTACAAAAGAACTCAAATTTTAGTAAGTTGGATATTTATATTTTATTCTCGATATGTACTTTGGTTTTATGCAAAAGAACTCAATTTTTTGTAATTTCGAAATTTATATTTTATTTTGGATCCCCTCTTTTGTTTTACCAAGAGAACTCAATTTATAATAATTTGGATATTTATATTTTATTTTCGATCCGTACTTTTGTTTTACAAAAAGAATTCAATTTTTAATAATTTCGAAATTGATATATTATTTTTCATTCGTAGTTTTGTTTTACAAAAAGAAACTCAATATTTCATAATTTTGAAATTTATATTTTATTCTCGATATGTACTTTGGTTTTATGCAAAAGAACTCAATTTTTGTAATTTCGAAATTGATATTTTATTTCGGATCCCTACTTTTGTTTTACAAAAAGAACTCAAATTTTAGTAAGTTGGATATTTATATTTTATTCTCGATATGTACTTTGGTTTTATGCAAAAGAACTCAATTTTTTGTAATTTCGAAATTTATATTTTATTTTGGATCCGTACTTTTATTTTACAAAGAGAACTCAATTTATAGTAATTTGGATATTTATATTTTATTTTCGATCCGTACTTTTGTTTTACAAAAGAATTCAATTTTTAATAATTTCGAAATTGATATATTATTTTTCATTCGTAGTTTTGTTTTACAAAAAGAAACTCAATATTTCATAATTTTGAAATTTATATTTTATTCTCGATACGTACTTTTGTTCTATGCAAAAGAACACAATTTTTGTAATTTCGAAATTGATATTTTATTTTCGATCCCTACTTTTGTTTTACAAAAGAACTCAATTTTCAGTAATTTGGATTTTTATATTTTATTCTCGATATGTACATTGGTTTTATGCAAAAGAACTCAATTTTTTGTAATTTCGAAATTTATATTTTATTTTGGATCCCTACTTTTGTTTTACAAAAAGAACTCAAATTTTAGTAAGTTGGATATTTATATTTTATTCTCGATATGTACTTTGGTTTTATGCAAAAGAACTCAATTTTTTGTAATTTCGAAATTTATATTTTATTTTGGATCCGTACTTTTATTTTACAAAGAGAACTCAATTTATAGTAATTTGGATATTTATATTTTATTTTCGATCCGTACTTTTGTTTTACAAAAAGAATTCAATTTTTAATAATTTCGAAATTGATATATTATTTTTCATTCGTAGTTTTGTTTTACAAAAAGAAACTCAATATTCATAATTTTGAAATTTATATTTTATTCTCGATACGTACTTTTGTTCTATGCAAAAGAACACAATTTTTTGTAATTTCGAAATTGATATTTTATTTTGGATCCCTACTTTTGTTTTACAAAAGAACTCAATTTTTAGTAATTTGGATTTTTATATTTTATTCTCGATATGTACATTGGTTTTATGCAAAAGAACTCAATTTTTTGTAATTTCGAAATTTATACTTTATTTTGGATCCCCTCTTTTGTTTTACCAAGAGAACTCAATTTATAGTAATTTGGATATTTATATTTTATTTTCGATCCGTACTTTTGTTTTACAAAAAGAATTCAATTTTTAATAATTTCGAAATTGATATATTATTTTTCATCCGTAGTTTTGTTTTACAAAAAGAAACTCAATATTTCATAATTTTGAAATTTATATTTTATTCTCGATACGTACTTTTGTTCTATGCAAAAGAACACAATTTTTTGTAATTTCGAAATTGATATTTTATTTTCGATCCCTACTTTTGTTTTACAAAAAGAACTCAATTTTCAGTAATTTGGATTTTTATATTTTATTCTCGATATGTACATTGGTTTTATGCAAAAGAACTCAATTTTTTGTAATTTCAAAATTTATATTTTATTTTGGATCCCTACTTGTGTTTTACAAAAAGAACTCAAATTTTAGTAAGTTGGATATTTATATTTTATTCTCGATATGTACTTTGGTTTTATGCAAAAGAACTCAATTTTTTGTAATTTCGAAATTTATATTTTATTTTGGATCCGTACTTTTATTTTACAAAGAGAACTCAATTTATAGTAATTTGGATATTTATATTTTATTTTCGATCCGTACTTTTGTTTTACAAAAGAATTCAATTTTTAATAATTTCGAAATTGATATATTATTTTTCATTCGTAGTTTTGTTTTACAAAAAGAAACTCAATATTCATAATTTTGAAATTTATATTTTATTCTCGATACGTACTTTTGTTCTATGCAAAAGAACACAATTTTTTGTAATTTCGAAATTGATATTTTATTTTCGATCCCTACTTTTGTTTTACAAAAAGAACTCAATTTTCAGTAATTTGGATTTTTATATTTTATTCTCGATATGTACATTGGTTTTATGCAAAAGAACTCAATTTTTTGTAATTTCGAAATTTATATTTTATTTTGGATCCCTACTTTTGTTTTACAAAAAGAACTCAAATTTTAGTAAGTTGGATATTTATATTTTATTCTCGATATGTACTTTGGTTTTATGCAAAAGAACTCAATTTTTTGTAATTTCGAAATTTATATTTTATTTTGGATCCGTACTTTTATTTTACAAAGAGAACTCAATTTATAGTAATTTGGATATTTATATTTTATTTTCGATCCGTACTTTTGTTTTACAAAAGAATTCAATTTTTAATAATTTCGAAATTGATATATTATTTTTCATTCGTAGTTTTGTTTTACAAAAAGAAACTCAATATTCATAATTTTGAAATTTATATTTTATTCTCGATACGTACTTTTGTTCTATGCAAAAGAACACAATTTTTGTAATTTCGAAATTGATATTTTATTTTGGATCCCTACTTTTGTTTTACAAAAAGAACTCAATTTTTAGTAATTTGGATTTTTATATTTTATTCTCGATATGTACATTGGTTTTATGCAAAAGAACTCAATTTTTTGTAATTTCGAAATTTATATTTTATTTTGGATCCCTCTTTTGTTTTACCAAGAGAACTCAATTTATAGTAATTTGGATATTTATATTTTATTTTCGATCCAGTACTTTTGTTTTACAAAAGAATTCAATTTTTAATAATTTCGAAATTGATATATTATTTTTCATTCGTAGTTTTGTTTTACAAAAAGAAACTCAATATTCATAATTTTGAAATTTATATTTTATTCTCGATACGTACTTTTGTTCTATGCAAAAGAACACAATTTTTTGTAATTTCGAAATTGATATTTTATTTTCGATCCCTACTTTTGTTTTACAAAAAGAACTCAATTTTCAGTAATTTGGATTTTTATATTTTATTCTCGATATGTACATTGGTTTTATGCAAAAGAACTCAATTTTTTGTAATTTCGAAATTTATATTTTATTTTGGATCCCTACTTTTGTTTTACAAAAAGAACTCAAATTTTAGTAAGTTGGATATTTATATTTTATTCTCGATATGTACTTTGGTTTTATGCAAAAGAACTCAATTTTTTGTAATTTCGAAATTTATATTTTATTTTGGATCCAGTACTTTTATTTTACAAAGAGAACTCAATTTATAGTAATTTGGATATTTATATTTTATTTTCGATCCGTACTTTTGTTTTACAAAAGAATTCAATTTTTAATAATTTCGAAATTGATATATTATTTTTCATTCGTAGTTTTGTTTTACAAAAAGAAACTCAATATTCATAATTTTGAAATTTATATTTTATTCTCGATACGTACTTTTGTTCTATGCAAAAGAACACAATTTTTGTAATTTCGAAATTGATATTTTATTTTGGATCCCTACTTTTGTTTTACAAAAGAACTCAATTTTTAGTAATTTGGATTTTTATATTTTATTCTCGATATGTACATTGGTTTTATGCAAAAGAACTCAATTTTTTGTAATTTCGAAATTTATACTTTATTTTGGATCCCCTCTTTTGTTTTACCAAGAGAACTCAATTTATAGTAATTTGGATATTTATATTTTATTTTCGATCCGTACTTTTGTTTTACAAAAAGAATTCAATTTTTAATAATTTCGAAATTGATATATTATTTTTCATTCGTAGTTTTGTTTTACAAAAAAGAAACTCAATATTTCATAATTTTGAAATTTATATTTTATTCTCGATACGTACTTTTGTTCTATGCAAAAGAACACAATTTTTTGTAATTTCGAAATTGATATTTTATTTTCGATCCCTACTTTTGTTTTACAAAAAGAACTCAATTTTCAGTAATTTGGATTTTTATATTTTATTCTCGATATGTACATTGGTTTTATGCAAAAGAACTCAATTTTTGTAATTTCAAAATTTATATTTTATTTTGGATCCCTACTTGTGTTTTACAAAAGAACTCAAATTTTAGTAAGTTGGATATTTATATTTTATTCTCGATATGTACTTTGGTTTTATGCAAAAGAACTCAATTTTTTGTAATTTCGAAATTTATATTTTATTTTGGATCCGTACTTTTATTTTACAAAGAGAACTCAATTTATAGTAATTTGGATATTTATATTTTATTTTCGATCCGTACTTTTGTTTTACAAAAGAATTCAATTTTTAATAATTTCGAAATTGATATATTATTTTTCATTCGTAGTTTTGTTTTACAAAAAGAAACTCAATATTCATAATTTTGAAATTTATATTTTATTCTCGATACGTACTTTTGTTCTATGCAAAAGAACACAATTTTTGTAATTTCGAAATTGATATTTTATTTTGGATCCCTACTTTTGTTTTACAAAAAGAACTCAATTTTTAGTAATTTGGATTTTTATATTTTATTCTCGATATGTACATTGGTTTTATGCAAAAGAACTCAATTTTTTGTAATTTCGAAATTTATATTTTATTTTGGATCCCCTCTTTTGTTTTACCAAGAGAACTCAATTTATAGTAATTTGGATATTTATATTTTATTTTCGATCCGTACTTTTGTTTTACAAAAAGAATTCAATTTTTAATAATTTCGAAATTGATATATTATTTTTCATTCGTAGTTTTGTTTTACAAAAAGAAATTTATAGTTTATTCTCGATATGTACTTTTGTTCTATGCAAAAGAACACAATTTTTTGTAATTTCGAAATTGATATTTTATTTTGGATCCCTACTTTTGTTTTACAAAAAGAACTCAATTTTTAGTAATTTGGATTTTTATATTTTATTGTCGATATGTACATTGGTTTTATGCAAAAGAACTCAATTTTTTGTAATTTCGAAATTTATATTTTATTTTGGATCCCTTCTTTTGTTTTACCAAGAGAACTCAATTTATAGTAATTTGGATATTTATATTTTATTTTCGATCCGTACTTTTGTTTTACAAAAAGAATTCAATTTTTAATAATTTCGAAATTGATATATTATTTTTCATTCGTAGTTTTGTTTTACAAAAAAGAAACTCAATATTTCATAATTTTGAAATTTATATTTTATTCTCGATACGTACTTTTGTTCTATGCAAAAGAACTCAATTTTTAGTAATTTGGATTTTTATATTTTATTCTCGATATGTGCATTGGTTTTATGCAAAAGAACTCAATTTTTTGTAATTTCGAAATTTATATTTTATTTTGGATCCCCTCTTTTGTTTTACCAAGAGAACTCAATTTATAATAATTTGGATATTTATATTTTATTTTCGATCCGTACTTTTGTTTTACAAAAAGAATTCAATTTTTAATAATTTCGAAATTGATATATTATTTTTCATTCGTAGTTTTGTTTTACAAAAAAGAAACTCAATATTTCATAATTTTGAAATTTATATTTTATTCTCGATATGTACTTTGGTTTTATGCAAAAGAACTCAATTTTTTGTAATTTCGAAATTGATATTTTATTTCGGATCCCTACTTTTGTTTTACAAAAAGAACTCAATTTTTAGTAAGTTGGATATTTATATTTTATTCTCGATATGTACTTTGGTTTTATGCAAAAGAACTCAATTTTTTGTAATTTCGAAATTTATATTTTATTTTGGATCCGTACTTTTATTTTACAAAAAAAACTCAATTTTTAGTAATTTGGATATTTATATTTTATTTTCGATCCGTACTTTTGTTTTACAAAAAGAATTCAATTTTTAATAATTTCGAAATTGATATATTATTTTTCATTCATAGTTTTGTTTTACAAAAAAGAAACTCAATATTTCATAATTTTGAAATTTATATTTTATTCTCGATATGTACTTTGGTTTTATGCAAAAGAACTCAATTTTTTGTAATTTCGAAATTGATATTTTATTTCGGATCCCTACTTTTGTTTTACAAAAAGAACTCAATTTTTAGTAATTTGGATATTTATATTTTATTCTCGATATGTACTTTGGTTTTATGCAAAAGAACTCAATTTTTGTAATTTCGAAATTTATATTTTATTTTGGATCCGTACTTTTATTTTACAAAGAGAACTCAATTTATAGTAATTTGGATATTTATATTTTATTTTCGATCCAGTACTTTTCTTTTACAAAAGAATTCAATTTTTAATAATTTCGAAATTGATATATTATTTTTCATTCGTAGTTTTGTTTTACAAAAAGAAACTCAATATTTCATAATTTTGAAATTTATATTTTATTCTCGATACGTACTTTTGTTCTATGCAAAAGAACACAATTTTTGTAATTTCGAAATTGATATTTTATTTTGGATCCCTACTTTTGTTTTACAAAAAGAACTCAATTTTTAGTAATTTGGATTTTTATATTTTATTCTCGATATGTACATTGGTTTTATGCAAAAGAACTCAATTTTTTGTAATTTCGAAATTGATATTTTATTTTGGATCCCTACTTTTGTTTTACAAAAAGAACTCAAATTTTAGTAAGTTGGATATTTATATTTTATTCTCGATATGTACTTTGGTTTTATGCAAAAGAACTCAATTTTTGTAATTTCGAAATTTATATTTTATTTTGGATCCGTACTTTTATTTTACAAAGAGAACTCAATTTATAGTAATTTGGATATTTATATTTTATTTTCGATCCGTACTTTGGTTTTACAAAAAGAATTCAATTTTTAACAATTTCGAAATTGATATATTATTTTTCATTCGTAGTTTTGTTTTACAAAAAGAAACTCAATATTTCATAATTTTGAAATTTATATTTTATTCTCGATATGTACTTTGGTTTTATGCAAAAGAACTCAATTTTTGTAATTTCGAAATTGATATTTTATTTCGGATCCCTACTTTTGTTTTACAAAAAGAACTCAAATTTTAGTAAGTTGGATATTTATATTTTATTCTCGATATGTACTTTGGTTTTATGCAAAAGAACTCAATTTTTTGTAATTTCGAAATTGATATTTTATTTTGGATCCCTACTTTTGTTTTAGAAAAAGAACTCAAATTTTAGTAAGTTGGATATTTATATTTTATCCTGGATATGTACTTTGGTTTTATGGAAAAGAACTCAATTTTTTGTAATTTCGAAATTTATATTTTATTTTGGATCCATACTTTTATTTTACAAAGAGAACTCAATTTATAGTAATTTGGATATTTATATTTTATTTTCGATCCAGTACTTTTGTTTTACAAAAGAATTCAATTTTTAATAATTTCGAAATTGATATATTATTTTTCATTCGTAGTTTTGTTTTACAAAAAAGAAACTCAATATTTAATAATTTTGAAATTTATATTTTATTCTCGATACGTACTTTTGTTCTATGCAAAAGAACACAATTTTTTGTAATTTCGAAATTGATATTTTATTTTGGATCCCTACTTTTGTTTTACAAAAAGAACTCAATTTTTAGTAATTTGGATTTTTATATTTTAATCTCGATATGTACATCGGTTTTATGCAAAAGAACTCAATTTTTTGTAATTTCGAAATTGATATTTTATTTTGGATCCCTACTTTTGTTTTACAAAAAGAACTCAAATTTTAGTAAGTTGGATATTTATATTTTATTCTCGATATGTACTTTGGTTTTATGCAAAAGAACTCAATTTTTTGTAATTTCGAAATTTATATTTTATTTTGGATCCGTACTTTTATTTTACAAAGAGAACTCAATTTATAGTAATTTGGATATTTATATTTTATTTTCGATCCGAACTTTTGTTTTACAAAAAGAATTCAATTTTTAATAATTCCGAAATTGATATATTATTTTTCATTCGTAGTTTTGTTTTACAAAAAAGAAACTCAATATTTAATAATTTTGAAATTTATATTTTATTCTCGATACGTACTTTTGTTCTATGCAAAAGAACACAATTTTTTGTAATTTCGAAATTGATATTTTATTTTGGATCCCTACTTTTGTTTTACAAAAAGAACTCAATTTTTAGTAATTTGGATTTTTATATTTTATTCTCGATATGTACATTGGTTTTATGCAAAAGAACTCAATTTTTTGTAATTTCGAAATTGATATTTTATTTCGGATCCCTACTTTTGTTTTACAAAAAGAACTCAAATTTTAGTAAGTTGGATATTTATATTTTATTCTCGATATGTACTTTGGTTTTATGCAAAAGAACTCAATTTTTTGTAATTTCGAAATTTATATTTTATTTTGGATCCGTACTTTTATTTTACAAAGAGAACTCAATTTATAGTAATTTGGATATTTATATTTTATTTTCGATCCATACTTTTGTTTTACAAAAAGAATTCAATTTTTAATAATTTCGAAATTGATATATTATTTTTCATTCGTAGTTTTGTTTTACAAAAAAGAAACTCAATATTTCATAATTTTGAAATTTATATTTTATTCTCGATACGTACTTTTATTCTATGCAAAAGAACACAATTTTTTGTAATTTCGAAATTGATATTTTATTTTGGATCCCTGCTTTTGTTTTACAAAAAGAACTCAATTTTTAGTAATTTGGATTTTTATATTTTAGTCTCGATATGTACATTGGTTTTATGCAAAACAACTCAATTTTTTGTAATTTCGAAATTTATATTTTATTTTGGATCCCCTCTTTTGTTTTACCAAGAGAACTCAATTTATAGTAATTTGGATATTTATATTTTATTTTCGATCCGTACTTTTGTTTTACAAAAAGAATTCAATTTTTAATAATTTCGAAATTGATATATTATTTTTCATTCGTAGTTTTGTTTTACAAAAAAGAAACTCAATATTTCATAATTTTGAAATTTATATTTTATTCTCGATACGTACTTTTGTTTTATGCAAAAGAACACAATTTTTTGTAATTTCGAAATTGATATTTTATTTTGGATCCCTACTTTTGTTTTACAAAAAGAACTCAATTTTTAGTAATTTGGATATTTATATTTTATTTTCGATCCGTACTTTTGTTTTACAAAAAGAATTCAATTTTTAATAATTTCGAAATTGATATATTATTTTTCATTCGTAGTTTTGTTTTACAAAAAAGAAACTCAATATTTCATAATTTTGAAATTTATATTTTATTCTCGAAACGTACTTTTGTTCTATGCAAAAGAACACAATTTTTTGTAATTTCGAAATTGATATTTTATTTTGGATCCCTACTTTTGTTTTACAAAAAGAACTCAATTTTTAGTAATTTGGATTTTTATATTTTATTCTCGATATGTACATTGGTTTTATGCAAAAGAACTCAATTTTTTGTAATTTCGAAATTTATATTTTATTTTGGATCCCCTCTTTTGTTTTACCAAGAGAACTCAATTTATAGTAATTTGGATATTTATATTTTATTTTCGATCCGTACTTTTGTTTTAATAAAAGAATTCAATTTTTAATAATTTCGAAATTGATATATTATTTTTCATTCGTAGTTTTGTTTTACAAAAAGAAACTCAATATTTCATAATTTTGAAATTTATATTTTATTCTCGATACGTACTTTTGTTCTATGCAAAAGAACACAATTTTTTGTAATTTCGAAATTGATATTTTATTTTGGATCCCTACTTTTGTTTTACAAAAGAACTCAATTTTTAGTAATTTGGATTTTTATATTTTATTCTCGATATGTACATTGGTTTTATGCAAAAGAACTCAATTTTTTGTAATTTCGAAATTTATATTTTATTTTGGATCCCCTCTTTTGTTTTACCAAGAGAACTCAATTTATAGTAATTTGGATATTTATATTTTATTTTCGATCCGTACTTTTGTTTTACAAAAAGAATTCAATTTTTAATAATTTCGAAATTGATATATTATTTTTCATTCCTAGTTTTGTTTTACAAAAAGAAACTCAATATTTCAAAATTTTGAAATTTATATTTTATTCTCGATACGTACTTTTGTTCTATGCAAAAGAACACAACTTTTGTAATTTCGAAATTGATATTTTATTTTGGATCCCTACTTTTGCTTTACAAAAGAACTCAATTTTTAGTAATTTGGATTTTTATATTTTATTCTCGATATGTACATTGGTTTTATGCAAAAGAACTCAATTTTTTGTAATTTCGAAATTTATATTTTATTTTGGATCCCCTCTTTTGTTTTACCAAGAGAACTCAATTTATAGTAATTTGGATATTTATATTTTATTTTCGATCCGTACTTTTGTTTTACAAAAGAATTCAATTTTTAATAATTTCGAAATTGATATATTATTTTTCATTCGTAGTTTTGTTTTACAAAAAGAAACTCAATATTTCATAATTTTGAAATTTATATTTTATTCTCGATACGTGCTTTTGTTCTATGGAAAAGAACACGATTTTTTGTAATTTCGAAATTGATATTTTATTTTGGATCCCTACTTTATTTTACAAAAAGAACTCAATTTTTAGTAATTTGGATTTTTATATTTTATTCTCGATATGTACATTGGTTTTATGCAAAAGAACTCAATTTTTTGTAATTTCGAAATTTATATTTTATTTTGGATCCCCTCTTTTGTTTTACCAAGAGAACTCAATTTATAGTAATTTGGATATTTATATTTTATTTTCGATCCGTACTTTTGTTTTAGAAAAAGAATTCAATTTTTAATAATTTCGAAATTGATATATTATTTTTCATTCGTAGTTTTGTTTTACAAAAAAGAAACTCAATATTTCATAATTTTGAAATTTATATTTTATTCTCGATACGTACTTTTGTTCTATGCAAAAGAACACAACTTTTTGTAATTTCGAAATTGATATTTTATTTTGGATCCCTACTTTTGCTTTACAAAAAGAACTCAATTTTTGGTAATTTGGATTTTTATATTTTAGCCTCGATATGTACATTGGTTTTATGCAAAACAACTCAATTTTTTGTAATTTCGAAATTTATATTTTATTTTGGATCCCCTCTTTTGTTTTACCAAGAGAACTCAATTTATAGTAATTTGGATATTTATATTTTATTTTCGATCCGTACTTTTGTTTTACAAAAGAATTCAATTTTTAATAATTTCGAAATTGATATATTATTTTTCATTCGTAGTTTTGTTTTACAAAAAGAAACTCAATATTTCATAATTTTGAAATTTATATTTTATTCTCGATACGTGCTTTTGTTCTATGGAAAAGAACACGATTTTTTGTAATTTCGAAATTGATATTTTATTTTGGATCCCTACTTTATTTTACAAAAGAACTCAATTTTTAGTAATTTGGATTTTTATATTTTATTCTCGATATGTACATTGGTTTTATGCAAAAGAACTCAATTTTTGTAATTTCGAAATTTATATTTTATTTTGGATCCCCTCTTTTGTTTTACCAAGAGAACTCAATTTATAGTAATTTGGATATTTATATTTTATTTTCGATCCAGTACTTTTGTTTTAGAAAAAGAATTCAATTTTTAATAATTTCGAAATTGATATATTATTTTTCATTCGTAGTTTTGTTTTACAAAAAGAAACTCAATATTTCATAATTTTGAAATTTATATTTTATTCTCGATCACGTACTTTTGTTCTATGCAAAAGAACACAATTTTTTGTAATTTCGAAATTGATATTTTATTTTGGATCCCTACTTTTGTTTTACAAAAGAACTCAATTTTTAGTAATTTGGATTTTTATATTTTATTCTCGATATGTACATTGGTTTTATGCAAAAGAACTCAATTTTCTGTAATTTCGAAATTGATCTTTTATTTTGGATCCCCTCTTTTGTTTTACCAAGAGAACTCAATTTATAGTAATTTGGATATTTATATTTTATTTTCGATCCGTACTTTTGTTTTACAAAAAGAATTCAATTTTTAATAATTTCGAAATTGATATATTATTTTCATTCGTAGTTTTGTTTTACAAAGAAGAAACTCAATATTTCATAATTTTGAAATTTATATTTTATTCTCGATACGTACTTTTGTTCTATGCAAAAGAACACAATTTTTTGTAATTTCGAAATTGATATTTTATTTTGGATCCCTACTTTTGTTTTACAAAAAGAACTCAATTTTTAGTAATTTGGATTTTTATATTTTATTCTCGATATGTACTTTTGTTCTATGCAAAAGAACTCAACTTTTTGTAATTTCGAAATTGATATTTTATTTTGGATCCCTACTTTTGTTTTACAAAAATAACTCAATTTTTAGTAATTTGGATATTTATATTTTATTTTCGATCCGTACTTTTGTTTTACAAAAAGAATTCAATTTTTAATAATTTCGAAATTGATATATTATTTTTCATTCGTAGTTTTGTTTTACAAAAAGAAACTCAATATTTCATAATTTTGAAATTTATATTTTATTCTCGATACGTACTTTTGTTCTATGCAAAAGAACACAATTTTTTGTAATTTCGAAATTGATATTTTATTTTGGATCCCTACTTTTGTTTTACAAAAAGAACTCAATTTTTACTAATTTGGATTTTTATATTTTATTCTCGATATGTACATTGGTTTTATGCAAAAGAACTCAATTTTTTGTAATTTCGAAATTGATATTGTATTTTGGATCCCCTCTTTTGTTTTACCAAGAGAACTCAATTTATAGTAATTTGGATATTTATATTTTATTTTCGATCCGTACTTTTGTTTTACAAAAGAATTCAATTTTTAATAATTTCGAAATTGATATATTATTTTTCATTCGTAGTTTTGTTTTACAAAAAGAAACTCAATATTTCATAATTTTGAAATTTATATTTTATTCTCGAAACGTACTTTTGTTCTATGCAAAAGAACACAATTTTTGTAATTTCGAAATTGATATTTTATTTTGGATCCCTACTTTTGTTTTACAAAAAGAACTCAATTTTTAGTAATTTGGATTTTTATATTTTATTCTCGATATGTACATTGGTTTTATGCAAAAGAACTCAATTTTTTGTAATTTCGAAATTTATATTTTATTTTGGATCCCCTCTTTTGTTTTACCAAGAGAACTCAATTTATAGTAATTTGGATATTTATATTTTATTTTCGATCCAGTACTTTTGTTTTAATAAAAGAATTCAATTTTTAATAATTTCGAAATTGATATATTATTTTTCATTCGTAGTTTTGTTTTACAAAAAGAAACTCAATATTTCATAATTTTGAAATTTATATTTTATTCTCGATACGTACTTTTGTTCTATGCAAAAGAACACAATTTTTGTAATTTCGAAATTGATATTTTATTTTGGATCCCTACTTTTGTTTTACAAAAAGAACTCAATTTTTAGTAATTTGGATTTTTATATTTTATTCTCGATATGTACATTGGTTTTATGCAAAAGAACTCAATTTTTGTAATTTCGAAATTTATATTTTATTTTGGATCCCTCTTTTGTTTTACCAAGAGAACTCAATTTATAGTAATTTGGATATTTATATTTTATTTTCGATCCGTACTTTTGTTTTACAAAAGAATTCAATTTTTAATAATTTCGAAATTGATATATTATTTTTCATTCCTAGTTTTGTTTTACAAAAAGAAACTCAATATTTCAAAATTTTGAAATTTATATTTTATTCTCGATCACGTACTTTTGTTCTATGCAAAAGAACACAACTTTTGTAATTTCGAAATTGATATTTTATTTTGGATCCCTACTTTTGCTTTACAAAAAGAACTCAATTTTTGGTAATTTGGATTTTTATATTTTATTCTCGATATGTACATTGGTTTTATGCAAAAGAACTCAATTTTTTGTAATTTCGAAATTTATATTTTATTTTGGATCCCCTCTTTTGTTTTACCAAGAGAACTCAATTTATAGTAATTTGGATATTTATATTTTATTTTCGATCCGTACTTTTGTTTTACAAAAAGAATTCAATTTTTAATAATTTCGAAATTGATATATTATTTTTCATTCGTAGTTTTGTTTTACAAAAGAAACTCAATATTTCATAATTTTGAAATTTATATTTTATTCTCGATACGTGCTTTTGTTCTATGGAAAAGAACACGATTTTTTGTAATTTCGAAATTGATATTTTATTTTGGATCCCTACATTTATTTTACAAAAAGAACTCAATTTTTAGTAATTTGGATTTTTATATTTTATTCTCGATATGTACATTGGTTTTATGCAAAAGAACTCAATTTTTTGTAATTTCGAAATTTATATTTTATTTTGGATCCCCTCTTTTGTTTTACCAAGAGAACTCAATTTATAGTAATTTGGATATTTATATTTTATTTTCGATCCAGTACTTTTGTTTTAGAAAAAGAATTCAATTTTTAATAATTTCGAAATTGATATATTATTTTTCATTCGTAGTTTTGTTTTACAAAAAGAAACTCAATATTTCATAATTTTGAAATTTATATTTTATTCTCGATACGTACTTTTGTTCTATGCAAAAGAACACAATTTTTGTAATTTCGAAATTGATATTTTATTTTGGATCCCTACTTTTGTTTTACAAAAAGAACTCAATTTTTAGTAATTTGGATTTTTATATTTTATTCTCGATATGTACATTGGTTTTATGCAAAAGAACTCAATTTTCTGTAATTTCGAAATTGATCTTTTATTTTGGATCCCCTCTTTTGTTTTACCAAGAGAACTCAATTTATAGTAATTTGGATATTTATATTTTATTTTCGATCCGTACTTTTGTTTTACAAAAAGAATTCAATTTTTAATAATTTCGAAATTGATATATTATTTTCATTCGTAGTTTTGTTTTACAAAAAGAAACTCAATATTTCATAATTTTGAAATTTATATTTTATTCTCGATACGTACTTTTGTTCTATGCAAAAGAACACAATTTTTGTAATTTCGAAATTGATATTTTATTTTGGATCCCTACTTTTGTTTTACAAAAGAACTCAATTTTTAGTAATTTGGATTTTTATATTTTATTCTCGATATGTACTTTTGTTCTATGCAAAAGAACTCAACTTTTTGTAATTTCGAAATTGATATTTTATTTTGGATCCCTACTTTTGTTTTACAAAAATAACTCAATTTTTAGTAATTTGGATATTTATATTTTATTTTCGATCCGTACTTTTGTTTTACAAAAAGAATTCAATTTTTAATAATTTCGAAATTGATATATTATTTTTCATTCGTAGTTTTGTTTTACAAAAAGAAACTCAATATTTCATAATTTTGAAATTTATATTTTATTCTCGATACGTACTTTTGTTCTATGCAAAAGAACACAATTTTTTGTAATTTCGAAATTGATATTTTATTTTGGATCCCTACTTTTGTTTTACAAAAAGAACTCAATTTTTACTAATTTGGATTTTTATATTTTATTCTCGATATGTACATTGGTTTTATGCAAAAGAACTCAATTTTTTGTAATTTCGAAATTGATATTGTATTTTGGATCCCTCTTTGTTTTACCAAGAGAACTCAATTTATAGTAATTTGGATATTTATATTTTATTTTCGATCCGTACTTTTGTTTTACAAAAAGAATTCAATTTTTAATAATTTCGAAATTGATATATTATTTTTCATTCGTAGTTTTGTTTTACAAAAAGAAACTCAATATTTCATAATTTTGAAATTTATATTTTATTCTCGATACGTACTTTTGTTCTATGCAAAAGAACACAATTTTTTGTAATTTCGAAATTGATATTTTATTTTGGATCCCTACTTTTGTTTTACAAAAAGAACTCAATTTTTAGTAATTTGGATTTTTATATTTTATTCTCGATATGTACATTGGTTTTATGCAAAATAACTCAATTTTTTGTAATTTCGAAATTGATATTTTATTTTGGATCCCCTCTTTTGTTTTACCAAGAGAACTCAATTTATAGTAATTTGGATATTTATATTTTATTTTCGATCCAGTACTTTTGTTTTACAAAAGAATTCAATTTTTAATAATTTCGAAATTGATATATTATTTTTCATTCAGTAGTTTTGTTTTACAAAAAGAAACTCAATATTTCATAATTTTGAAATTTATATTTTATTCTCGATACGTGCTTTTGTTTTATGCAAAAGAACACAATTTTTTGTAATTTCAAAATTGATATTTTATTTTGGATCCCTACTTTTGTTTTACAAAAAGAACTCAATTTTTAGTAATTTGGATATTTATATTTTATTTTCGATCCGTACTTTTGTTTTACAAAAAGAATTCAATTTTTAATAATTTCGAAATTGATATATTATTTTTCATTCAGTAGTTTTGTTTTACAAAAAGAAACTCAATATTTCATAATTTTGAAATTTATATTTTATTCTCGATACGTACTTTTGTTCTATGCAAAAGAACACAATTTTTGTAATTTCGAAATTGATATTTTATTTTGGATCCCTACTTTTGTTTTACAAAAAGAACTCAATTTTTAGTAATTTGGATTTTTATATTTTATTCTCGATATGTACATTGGTTTTATGCAAAAGAACTCAATTTTTTGTAATTTCGAAATTTATATTTTATTTTGGATCCCCTCTTTTGTTTTACCAAGAGAACTCAATTTATAGTAATTTGGATATTTATATTTTATTTTCGATCCGTACTTTTGTTTTAATAAAAGAATTCAATTTTTAATAATTTCGAAATTGATATATTATTTTTCATTCGTAGTTTTGTTTTACAAAAAGAAACTCAATATTTCATAATTTTGAAATTTATATTTTATTCTCGATACGTACTTTTGTTCTATGCAAAAGAACACAATTTTTTGTAATTTCGAAATTGATATTTTATTTTGGATCCCTACTTTTGTTTTACAAAAAGAACTCAATTTTTAGTAATTTGGATTTTTATATTTTATTCTCGATATGTACATTGGTTTTATGCAAAAGAACTCAATTTTTTGTAATTTCGAAATTTATATTTTATTTTGGATCCCTCTTTTGTTTTACCAAGAGAACTCAATTTATAGTAATTTGGATATTTATATTTTATTTTCGATCCGTACTTTTGTTTTACAAAAAGAATTCAATTTTTAATAATTTCGAAATTGATATATTATTTTTCATTCGTAGTTTTGTTTTACAAAAAGAAACTCAATATTTCAAAATTTTGAAATTTATATTTTATTCTCGATACGTACTTTTGTTCTATGCAAAAGAACACAACTTTTTGTAATTTCGAAATTGATATTTTATTTTGGATCCCTACTTTTGCTTTACAAAAAGAACTCAATTTTTGGTAATTTGGATTTTTATATTTTAGCCTCGATATGTACATTGGTTTTATGCAAAACAACTCAATTTTTGTAATTTCGAAATTTATATTTTATTTTGGATCCCCTTTTGTTTTACCAAGAGAACTCAATTTATAGTAATTTGGATATTTATATTTTATTTTCGATCCGTACTTTTGTTTTACAAAAGAATTCAATTTTTAATAATTTCGAAATTGATATATTATTTTTCATTCGTAGTTTTGTTTTACAAAAAGAAACTCAATATTTCATAATTTTGAAATTTATATTTTATTCTCGATACGTGCTTTTGTTCTATGGAAAAGAACACGATTTTTTGTAATTTCGAAATTGATATTTTATTTTGGATCCCTACTTTATTTTACAAAAAGAACTCAATTTTAAGTAATTTGGATTTTTATATTTTATTCTCGATATGTACATTGGTTTTATGCAAAAGAACTCAATTTTTTGTAATTTCGAAATTTATATTTTATTTTGGATCCCCTCTTTTGTTTTACCAAGAGAACTCAATTTATAGTAATTTGGATATTTATATTTTATTTTCGATCCAGTACTTTTGTTTTAGAAAAAGAATTCAATTTTTAATAATTTCGAAATTGATATATTATTTTTCATTCGTAGTTTTGTTTTACAAAAAGAAACTCAATATTTCATAATTTTGAAATTTATATTTTATTCTCGATACGTACTTTTGTTCTATGCAAAAGAACACAATTTTTTGTAATTTCGAAATTGATATTTTATTTTGGATCCCTACTTTTGTTTTACAAAAAGAACTCAATTTTTAGTAATTTGGATTTTTATATTTTATTCTCGATATGTACATTGGTTTTATGCAAAAGAACTCAATTTTCTGTAATTTCGAAATTGATCTTTTATTTTGGATCCCCTCTTTTGTTTTACCAAGAGAACTCAATTTATAGTAATTTGGATATTTATATTTTATTTTCGATCCGTACTTTTGTTTTACAAAAAGAATTCAATTTTTAATAATTTCGAAATTGATATATTATTTTTCATTCGTAGTTTTGTTTTACAAAGAAGAAACTCAATATTTCATAATTTTGAAATTTATATTTTATTCTCGATACGTACTTTTGTTCTATGCAAAAGAACACAATTTTTTGTAATTTCGAAATTGATATTTTATTTTGGATCCCTACTTTTGTTTTACAAAAAGAACTCAATTTTTAGTAATTTGGATTTTTATATTTTATTCTCGATATGTACTTTTGTTCTATGCAAAAGAACTCAACTTTTTGTAATTTCGAAATTGATATTTTATTTTGGATCCCTACTTTTGTTTTACAAAAATAACTCAATTTTTAGTAATTTGGATATTTATATTTTATTTTCGATCCGTACTTTTGTTTTACAAAAGAATTCAATTTTTAATAATTTCGAAATTGATATATTATTTTTCATTCGTAGTTTTGTTTTACAAAAAGAAACTCAATATTTCATAATTTTGAAATTTATATTTTATTCTCGATACGTACTTTTGTTCTATGCAAAAGAACACAATTTTTTGTAATTTCGAAATTGATATTTTATTTTGGATCCCTACTTTTGTTTTACAAAAAGAACTCAATTTTTAGTAATTTGGATTTTTATATTTTATTCTCGATATGTACATTGGTTTTATGCAAAAGAACTCAATTTTTTGTAATTTCGAAATTGATATTGTATTTTGGATCCCCTCTTTTGTTTTACCAAGAGAACTCAATTTATAGTAATTTGGATATTTATATTTTATTTTCGATCCGTACTTTTGTTTTACAAAAAGAATTCAATTTTTAATAATTTCGAAATTGATATATTATTTTTCATTCGTAGTTTTGTTTTACAAAAAGAAACTCAATATTTCATAATTTTGAAATTTATATTTTATTCTCGATACGTACTTTTGTTCTATGCAAAAGAACACAATTTTTTGTAATTTCGAAATTGATATTTTATTTTGGATCCCTACTTTTGTTTTACAAAAGAACTCAATTTTTAGTAATTTGGATTTTTATATTTTATTCTCGATATGTACATTGGTTTTATGCAAAAGAACTCAATTTTCTGTAATTTCGAAATTGATCATTTTATTTTGGATCCCCTCTTTGTTTTACCAAGAGAACTCAATTTATAGTAATTTGGATATTTATATTTTATTTTCGATCCAGTACTTTTGTTTTACAAAAAGAATTCAATTTTTAATAATTTCGAAATTGATATATTATTTTTCATTCGTAGTTTTGTTTTACAAAAAGAAACTCAATATTTCATAATTTTGAAATTTATATTTTATTCTCGATACGTACTTTTTGTTCTATGCAAAAGAACACAATTTTTTGTAATTTCGAAATTGATATTTTATTTTGGATCCCTACTTTTGTTTTACAAAAGAACTCAATTTTTAGTAATTTGGATTTTTATATTTTATTCTCGATATGTACTTTTGTTCTATGCAAAAGAACTCAACTTTTTGTAATTTCGAAATTGATATTTTATTTTGGATCCCTACTTTTGTTTTACCAAAATAACTCAATTTTTAGTAATTTGGATATTTATATTTTATTTTCGATCCGTACTTTTGTTTTACAAAAAGAATTCAATTTTTAATAATTTCGAAATTGATATATTATTTTTCATTCGTAGTTTTGTTTTACAAAAAGAAACTCAATATTTCATAATTTTGAAATTTATATTTTATTCTCGATACGTACTTTTGTTCTATGCAAAAGAACACAATTTTTTGTAATTTCGAAATTGATATTTTATTTTGGATCCCTACTTTTGTTTTACAAAAAGAACTCAATTTTTAGTAATTTGGATTTTTATATTTTATTCTCGATATGTACATTGGTTTTATGCAAAAGAACTCAATTTTTTGTAATTTCGAAATTGATATTTTATTTTGGATCCCTCTTTGTTTTACCAAGAGAACTCAATTTATAGTAATTTGGATATTTATATTTTATTTTCGATCCGTACTTTTGTTTTACAAAAAGAATTCAATTTTTAATAATTTCGAAATTGATATATTATTTTTCATTCGTAGTTTTGTTTTACAAAAAGAAACTCAATATTTCATAATTTTGAAATTTATATTTTATTCTCGATACGTACTTTTGTTCTATGCAAAAGAACACAATTTTTTGTAATTTCGAAATTGATATTTTATTTTGGATCCCTACTTTTGTTTTACAAAAAGAACTCAATTTTTAGTAATTTGGATTTTTATATTTTATTCTCGATATGTACATTGGTTTTATGCAAAAGAACTCAATTTTTTGTAATTTCGAAATTGATATTTTATTTTGGATCCCCTTTTGTTTTACCAAGAGAACTCAATTTATAGTAATTTGGATATTTATATTTTATTTTCGATCCGTACTTTTGTTTTACAAAAAGAATTCAATTTTTAATAATTTCGAAATTGATATATTATTTTTCATTCGTAGTTTTGTTTTACAAAAAGAAACTCAATATTTCATAATTTTGAAATTTATATTTTATTCTCGATACGTACTTTTGTTCTATGCAAAAGAACACAATTTTTTGTAATTTCGAAATTGATATTTTATTTTGGATCCCTACTTTTGTTTTACAAAAAGAACTCAATTTTTAGTAATTTGGATTTTTATATTTTATTCTCGATATGTACATTGGTTTTATGCAAAAGAACTCAACTTTTTGTAATTTCGAAATTGATATTTTATTTTGGATCCCTACTTTTGTTTTACCAAGAGAACTCAATTTATAGTAATTTGGATATTTATATTTTATTTTCGATCCGTACTTTTGTTTTACAAAAAGAATTCAATTTTTAATAATTTCGAAATTGATATATTATTTTTCATTCGTAGTTTTGTTTTACAAAAAGAAACTCAATATTTCATAATTTTGAAATTTATATTTTATTCTCGATACGTACTTTTGTTCTATGCAAAAGAACACAATTTTTTGTAATTTCGAAATTGATATTTTATTTTGGATCCCTACTTTTGTTTTACAAAAGAACTCAATTTTTAGTAATTTGGATTTTTATATTTTATTCTCGATATGTACATTGGTTTTATGCAAAAGAACTCAATTTTTTGTAATTTCGAAATTGATCATTTTATTTTGGATCCCCTTTTGTTTTACCAAGAGAACTCAATTTATAGTAATTTGGATATTTATATTTTATTTTCGATCCGTACTTTTGTTTTACAAAAGAATTCAATTTTTAATAATTTCGAAATTGATATATTATTTTTCATTCGTAGTTTTGTTTTACAAAAAGAAACTCAATATTTCATAATTTTGAAATTTATATTTTATTCTCGATACGTACTTTTGTTCTATGCAAAAGAACACAATTTTTTGTAATTTCGAAATTGATATTTTATTTTGGATCCCTACTTTTGTTTTACAAAAGAACTCAATTTTTAGTAATTTGGATTTTTATATTTTATTCTCGATATGTACATTGGTTTTATGCAAAAGAACTCAATTTTTTGTAATTTCGAAATTGATCATTTTATTTTGGATCCCCTCTTTTGTTTTACCAAGAGAACTCAATTTATAGTAATTTGGATATTTATATTTTATTTTCGATCCGTACTTTTGTTTTACAAAAGAATTCAATTTTTAATAATTTCGAAATTGATATATTATTTTTCATTCAGTAGTTTTGTTTTACAAAAAGAAACTCAATATTTCATAATTTTGAAATTTATATTTTATTCTCGATACGTATTTTTGTTCTATGCAAAAGAACACAATTTTTTGTAATTTCGAAATTGATATTTTATTTTGGATCCCTACTTTTGTTTTACAAAAAGAACTCAATTTTTAGTAATTTGGATTTTTATATTTTATTCTCGATATGTACATTGGTTTTATGCAAAAGAACTCAATTTTTTGTAATTTCGAAATTGATATTTTATTTTGGATCCCTCTTTTGTTTTACCAAGAGAACTCAATTTATAGTAATTTGATATTTATATTTTATTTTCGATCCGTACTTTTGTTTTACAAAAGAATTCAATTTTTAATAATTTCGAAATTGATATATTATTTTTCATTCGTAGTTTTGTTTTACAAAAAGAAACTCAATATTTCATAATTTTGAAATTTATATTTTATTCTCGATACGTACTTTTGTTCTATGCAAAAGAACACAATTTTTTGTAATTTCGAAATTGATATTTTATTTTGGATCCCTACTTTTGTTTTACAAAAAGAACTCAATTTTTAGTAATTTGGATTTTTATATTTTATTCTCGATATGTACATTGGTTTTATGCAAAAGAACTCAATTTTTTGTAATTTCGAAATTGATATTTTATTTTGGATCCCTCTTTTGTTTTACCAAGAGAACTCAATTTATAGTAATTTGGATATTTATATTTTATTTTCGATCCGTACTTTTGTTTTACAAAAAGAATTCAATTTTTAATAATTTCGAAATTGATATATTATTTTTCATTCGTAGTTTTGTTTTACAAAAAGAAACTCAATATTTCATAATTTTGAAATTTATATTTTATTCTCGATACGTACTTTTGTTCTATGCAAAAGAACACAATTTTTTGTAATTTCGAAATTGATATTTTATTTTGGATCCCTACTTTTGTTTTACAAAAAGAACTCAATTTTTAGTAATTTGGATTTTTGTATTTTATTCTCGATATGTACATTGGTTTTATGCAAAAGAACTCAATTTTCTGTAATTTCGAAATTTATCATTTTATTTTGGATCCCTCTTTTGTTTTACCAAGAGAACTCAATTTATAGTAATTTGGATATTTATATTTTATTTTCGATCCGTACTTTTGTTTTACAAAAGAATTCAATTTTTAATAATTTCGAAATTGATATATTATTTTTCATTCGTAGTTTTGTTTTACAAAAAGAAACTCAATATTTCATAATTTTGAAATTTATATTTTATTCTCGATACGTACTTTTTGTTCTATGCAAAAGAACACAATTTTTTGTAATTTCGAAATTGATATTTTATTTTGGATCCCTACTTTTGTTTTACAAAAAGAACTCAATTTTTAGTAATTTGGATTTTTATATTTTATTCTCGATATGTACATTGGTTTTATGCAAAAGAACTCAATTTTCTGTAATTTCGAAATTGATCATTTTATTTTGGATCCCCTCTTTTGGTTTACCAAGAGAACTCAATTTATAGTAATTTGGATATTTATATTTTATTTTCGATCCGTACTTTTGTTTTACAAAAGAATTCAATTTTTAATAATTTCGAAATTGATATATTATTTTTCATTCGTAGTTTTGTTTTACAAAAAAGAAACTCAATATTTCATAATTTTGAAATTTATATTTTATTCTCGATACGTACTTTTGTTCTATGCAAAAGAACACAATTTTTTGTAATTTCGAAATTGATATTTTATTTTGGATCCCTACTTTTGTTTTACAAAAAGAACTCAATTTTTAGTAATTTGGATTTTTATATTTTATTCTCGATATGTACATTGGTTTTATGCAAAAGAACTCAACTTTTTGTAATTTCGAAATTGATATTTTATTTTGGATCCCTACTTTTGTTTTACCAAGAGAACTCAATTTATAGTAATTTGGATATTTATATTTTATTTTCGATCCGTACTTTTGTTTTACAAAAAGAATTCAATTTTTAATAATTTCGAAATTGATATATTATTTTTCATTCGTAGTTTTGTTTTACAAAAAGAAACTCAATATTTCATAATTTTGAAATTTATATTTTATTCTCGATACGCATCTTTTGTTCTATGCAAAAGAACACAATTTTTTGTAATTTCGAAATTGATATTTTATTTTGGATCCCTACTTTTGTTTTACAAAAAGAACTCAATTTTTAGTAATTTGGATTTTTATATTTTATTCTCGATATGTACATTGGTTTTATGCAAAAGAACTCAATTTTTTGTAATTTCGAAATTGATATTTTATTTTGGATCCCCTCTTTGTTTTACCAAGAGAACTCAATTTATAGTAATTTGGATATTTATATTTTATTTTCGATCCGTACTTTTGTTTTACAAAAAGAATTCAATTTTTAATAATTTCGAAATTGATATATTATTTTTCATTCGTAGTTTTGTTTTACAAAAAGAAACTCAATATTTCATAATTTTGAAATTTATATTTTATTCTCGATACGTACTTTTGTTCTATGCAAAAGAACACAATTTTTTGTAATTTCGAAATTGATATTTTATTTTGGATCCCTACTTTTGTTTTACAAAAAGAACTCAATTTTTAGTAATTTGGATTTTTATATTTTATTCTCGATATGTACATTGGTTTTATGCAAAAGAACTCAATTTTTTGTAATTTCGAAATTGATATTTTATTTTGGATCCCCTCTTTTGTTTTACCAAGAGAACTCAATTTATAGTAATTTGGATATTTATATTTTATTTTCGATCCGTACTTTTGTTTTACAAAAAGAATTCAATTTTTAATAATTTCAAATTGATATATTATTTTTCATTCGTAGTTTTGTTTTACAAAAAGAAACTCAATTTTTAGTAATTTCGAAATTTATATTTTATTTTGGTATCTTTTGTTCTATGCAAAAGAACACAATTTTTTGTAATTTCGAAATTGATATTTTATTTTGGATCCCTACTTTTGTTTTACAAAAAGAACTCAATTTTTAGTAATTTGGATTTTTATATTTTATTCTCGATATGTACATTGGTTTTATGCAAAAGAACTCAATTTTTTGTAATTTCGAAATTGATATTTTATTTTGGATCCCTCTTTTGTTTTACCAAGAGAACTCAATTTATAGTAATTTGATATTTATATTTTATTTTCGATCCGTACTTTTGTTTTACAAAAGAATTCAATTTTTAATAATTTCGAAATTGATATATTATTTTTCATTCGTAGTTTTGTTTTACAAAAAGAAACTCAATATTTCATAATTTTGAAATTTATATTTTATTCTCGATATCTTTTGTTCTATGCAAAAGAACACAATTTTTTGTAATTTCGAAATTGATATTTTATTTTGGATCCCTACTTTTGTTTTACAAAAAGAACTCAATTTTTAGTAATTTGGATTTTTATATTTTATTCTCGATATGTACATTGGTTTTATGCAAAAGAACTCAATTTTCTGTAATTTCGAAATTGATCATTTTATTTTGGATCCCCTTTTGTTTTACCAAGAGAACTCAATTTATAGTAATTTGATATTTATATTTTATTTTCGATCCGTACTTTTGTTTTACAAAAGAATTCAATTTTTAATAATTTCGAAATTGATATATTATTTTTCATTCGTAGTTTTGTTTTACAAAAAGAAACTCAATATTTCATAATTTTGAAATTTATATTTTATTCTCGATACGTACTTTTGTTCTATGCAAAAGAACACAATTTTTTGTAATTTCGAAATTGATATTTTATTTTGGATCCCTACTTTTGTTTTACAAAAAGAACTCAATTTTTAGTAATTTGGATTTTTATATTTTATTCTCGATATGTACATTGGTTTTATGCAAAAGAACTCAATTTTTTGTAATTTCGAAATTGATCATTTATTTTGGATCCCCTCTTTTGTTTTACCAAGAGAACTCAATTTATAGTAATTTGGATATTTATATTTTATTTTCGATCCGTACTTTTGTTTTACAAAAAGAATTCAATTTTTAATAATTTCGAAATTGATATATTATTTTTCATTCGTAGTTTTGTTTTACAAAAAAGAAACTCAATATTTCATAATTTTGAAATTTATATTTTATTCTCGATACGTACTTTTGTTCTATGCAAAAGAACACAATTTTTTGTAATTTCGAAATTGATATTTTATTTTGGATCCCTACTTTTGTTTTACAAAAGAACTCAATTTTTAGTAATTTGGATTTTTATATTTTATTCTCGATATGTACATTGGTTTTATGCAAAAGAACTCAATTTTTTGTAATTTCGAAATTGATATTTTATTTTGGATCCCTCTTTTGTTTTACCAAGAGAACTCAATTTATAGTAATTTGATATTTATATTTTATTTTCGATCCGTACTTTTGTTTTACAAAAAGAATTCAATTTTTAATAATTTCGAAATTGATATATTATTTTTCATTCGTAGTTTTGTTTTACAAAAAGAAACTCAATATTTCATAATTTTGAAATTTATATTTTATTCTCGATACGTACTTTTGTTCTATGCAAAAGAACACAATTTTTTGTAATTTCGAAATTGATATTTTATTTTGGATCCCTACTTTTGTTTTACAAAAAGAACTCAATTTTTAGTAATTTGGATTTTTATATTTTATTCTCGATATGTACATTGGTTTTATGCAAAAGAACTCAATTTTTTGTAATTTCGAAATTGATATTTTATTTTGGATCCCTCTTTTGTTTTACCAAGAGAACTCAATTTATAGTAATTTGGATATTTATATTTTATTTTCGATCCGTACTTTTGTTTTACAAAAAGAATTCAATTTTTAATAATTTCGAAATTGATATATTATTTTTCATTCGTAGTTTTGTTTTACAAAAAAGAAACTCAATATTTCATAATTTTGAAATTTATATTTTATTCTCGATACGTACTTTTGTTCTATGCAAAAGAACACAATTTTTTGTAATTTCGAAATTGATATTTTATTTTGGATCCCTACTTTTGTTTTACAAAAAGAACTCAACTTTTAGTAATTTGGATTTTTATATTTTATTCTCGATATGTACATTGGTTTTATGCAAAAGAACTCAATTTTTTGTAATTTCGAAATTGATATTTTATTTTGGATCCCTCTTTGTTTTACCAAGAGAACTCAATTTATAGTAATTTGGATATTTATATTTTATTTTCGATCCGTATTTTTGTTTTACAAAAAGAATTCAATTTTTAATAATTTCGAAATTGATATATTATTTTTCATTCGTAGTTTTGTTTTACAAAAAGAAACTCAATATTTCATAATTTTGAAATTTATATTTTATTCTCGATACGTACTTTTGTTCTATGCAAAAGAACACAATTTTTTGTAATTTCGAAATTGATATTTTATTTTGGATCCCTACTTTTGTTTTACAAAAAGAACTCAATTTTTAGTAATTTGGATTTTTATATTTTATTCTCGATATGTACATTGGTTTTATGCAAAAGAACTCAATTTTTTGTAATTTCGAAATTTATATTTTATTTTGGATCCCCTCTTTGTTTTACCAAGAGAACTCAATTTATAGTAATTTGGATATTTATATTTTATTTTCGATCCGTACTTTTGTTTTACAAAAAGAATTCAATTTTTAATAATTTCGAAATTGATATATTATTTTTCATTCGTAGTTTTGTTTTACAAAAAGAAACTCAATATTTCATAATTTTGAAATTTATATTTTATTCTCGATACGTACTTTTGTTCTATGCAAAAGAACACAATTTTTTGTAATTTCGAAATTGATATTTTATTTTGGATCCCTACTTTTGTTTTACAAAAGAACTCAATTTTTAGTAATTTGGATTTTTATATTTTATTCTCGATATGTACATTGGTTTTATGCAAAAGAACTCAATTTTTTGTAATTTCGAAATTTATATTTTATTTTGGATCCCCTTTTGTTTTACCAAGAGAACTCAATTTATAGTAATTTGATATTTATATTTTATTTTCGATCCGTATTTTTGTTTTACAAAAAGAATTCAATTTTTAATAATTTCGAAATTGATATATTATTTTTCATTCGTAGTTTTGTTTTACAAAAAGAAACTCAATATTTCATAATTTTGAAATTTATATTTTATTCTCGATACGTACTTTTGTTCTATGCAAAAGAACACAATTTTTTGTAATTTCGAAATTGATATTTTATTTTGGATCCCTACTTTTGTTTTACAAAAAGAACTCAATTTTTAGTAATTTGGATTTTTATATTTTATTCTCGATATGTACATTGGTTTTATGCAAAAGAACTCAATTTTTTGTAATTTCGAAATTTATATTTTATTTTGGATCCCCTTTTGTTTTACCAAGAGAACTCAATTTATAGTAATTTGGATATTTATATTTTATTTTCGATCCGTACTTTTGTTTTACAAAAAGAATTCAATTTTTAATAATTTCGAAATTGATATATTATTTTTCATTCGTAGTTTTGTTTTACAAAAAGAAACTCAATATTTCATAATTTTGAAATTTATATTTTATTCTCGATACGTACTTTTGTTCTATGCAAAAGAACACAATTTTTTGTAATTTCGAAATTGATATTTTATTTTGGATCCCTACTTTTGTTTTACAAAAGAACTCAATTTTTAGTAATTTGGATTTTTATATTTTATTCTCGATATGTACATTGGTTTTATGCAAAAGAACTCAATTTTTTGTAATTTCGAAATTTATATTTTATTTTGGATCCCTCTTTTGTTTTACCAAGAGAACTCAATTTATAGTAATTTGGATATTTATATTTTATTTTCGATCCGTACTTTTGTTTTACAAAAAGAATTCAATTTTTAATAATTTCGAAATTGATATATTATTTTTCATTCGTAGTTTTGTTTTACAAAAAGAAACTCAATATTTCATAATTTTGAAATTTATATTTTATTCTCGATACGTACTTTTGTTCTATGCAAAAGAACACAATTTTTTGTAATTTCGAAATTGATATTTTATTTTGGATCCCTACTTTTGTTTTACAAAAAGAACTCAATTTTTAGTAATTTGGATTTTTATATTTTATTCTCGATATGTACATTGGTTTTATGCAAAAGAACTCAATTTTTTGTAATTTCGAAATTTATATTTTATTTTGGATCCCTCTTTGTTTTACCAAGAGAACTCAATTTATAGTAATTTGGATATTTATATTTTATTTTCGATCCGTACTTTTGTTTTACAAAAGAATTCAATTTTTAATAATTTCGAAATTGATATATTATTTTTCATTCGTAGTTTTGTTTTACAAAAAGAAACTCAATATTTCATAATTTTGAAATTTATATTTTATTCTCGATACGTACTTTTGTTCTATGCAAAAGAACACAATTTTTTGTAATTTCGAAATTGATATTTTATTTTGGATCCCTACTTTTGTTTTACAAAAAGAACTCAATTTTTAGTAATTTGGATTTTTATATTTTATTCTCGATATGTACATTGGTTTTATGCAAAAGAACTCAATTTTTTGTAATTTCGAAATTTATATTTTATTTTGGATCCCCTTTTGTTTTACCAAGAGAACTCAATTTATAGTAATTTGGATATTTATATTTTATTTTCGATCCGTACTTTTGTTTTACAAAAGAATTCAATTTTTAATAATTTCGAAATTGATATATTATTTTTCATTCGTAGTTTTGTTTTACAAAAAGAAACTCAATATTTCATAATTTTGAAATTTATATTTTATTCTCGATACGTATTCTTTGTTCTATGCAAAAGAACACAATTTTTTGTAATTTCGAAATTGATATTTTATTTTGGATCCCTACTTTTGTTTTACAAAAAGAACTCAATTTTTAGTAATTTGGATTTTTATATTTTATTCTCGATATGTACATTGGTTTTATGCAAAAGAACTCAATTTTTTGTAATTTCGAAATTGATATTTTATTTTGGATCCCTCTTTTGTTTTACCAAGAGAACTCAATTTATAGTAATTTGGATATTTATATTTTATTTTCGATCCGTACTTTTGTTTTACAAAAAGAATTCAATTTTTAATAATTTCGAAATTGATATATTATTTTTCATTCGTAGTTTTGTTTTACAAAAAAGAAACTCAATATTTCATAATTTTGAAATTTATATTTTATTCTCGATACGTACTTTTGTTCTATGCAAAAGAACACAATTTTTTGTAATTTCGAAATTGATATTTTATTTTGGATCCCTACTTTTGTTTTACAAAAAGAACTCAATTTTTAGTAATTTGGATTTTTATATTTTATTCTCGATATGTACATTGGTTTTATGCAAAAGAACTCAATTTTTTGTAATTTCGAAATTGATATTTTATTTTGGATCCCCTTTTGTTTTACCAAGAGAACTCAATTTATAGTAATTTGATATTTATATTTTATTTTCGATCCGTACTTTTGTTTTACAAAAAGAATTCAATTTTTAATAATTTCGAAATTGATATATTATTTTTCATTCGTAGTTTTGTTTTACAAAAAAGAAACTCAATATTTCATAATTTTGAAATTTATATTTTATTCTCGATACGTACTTTTGTTCTATGCAAAAGAACACAATTTTTTGTAATTTCGAAATTGATATTTTATTTTGGATCCCTACTTTTGTTTTACAAAAAGAACTCAATTTTTAGTAATTTGGATTTTTATATTTTATTCTCGATATGTACATTGGTTTTATGCAAAAGAACTCAATTTTTTGTAATTTCGAAATTGATATTTTATTTTGGATCCCCTCTTTTGTTTTACCAAGAGAACTCAATTTATAGTAATTTGGATATTTATATTTTATTTTCGATCCGTACTTTTTGTTTTACAAAAAGAATTCAATTTTTAATAATTTCGAAATTGATATATTATTTTTCATTCGTAGTTTTGTTTTACAAAAAGAAACTCAATATTTCATAATTTTGAAATTTATATTTTATTCTCGATACGTACTTTTGTTCTATGCAAAAGAACACAATTTTTTGTAATTTCGAAATTGATATTTTATTTTGGATCCCTACTTTTGTTTTACAAAAAGAACTCAATTTTTAGTAATTTGGATTTTTATATTTTATTCTCGATATGTACATTGGTTTTATGCAAAAGAACTCAACTTTTTGTAATTTCGAAATTGATATTTTATTTTGGATCCCTACTTTTGTTTTACCAAGAGAACTCAATTTATAGTAATTTGGATATTTATATTTTATTTTCGATCCGTATTTTTGTTTTACAAAAAGAATTCAATTTTTAATAATTTCGAAATTGATATATTATTTTTCATTCGTAGTTTTGTTTTACAAAAAGAAACTCAATATTTCATAATTTTGAAATTTATATTTTATTCTGGATACGTATTTTTGTTCTATGCAAAAGAACACAATTTTTTGTAATTTCGAAATTGATATTTTATTTTCGATCCCTTCTTTTGTTTTACAAAAAGAACTCAATTTTTAGTAATTTGGATTTTTATATTTTATTCTCGATATGTACATTGGTTTTATGCAAAAGAACTCAATTTTTTGTAATTTCGAAATTGATATTTTATTTTGGATCCCCTTTTGTTTTACCAAGAGAACTCAATTTATAGTAATTTGGATATTTATATTTTATTTTCGATCCGTACTTTTGTTTTACAAAAGAATTCAATTTTTAATAATTTCGAAATTGATATATTATTTTTCATTCGTAGTTTTGTTTTACAAAAAGAAACTCAATATTTCATAATTTTGAAATTTATATTTTATTCTCGATACGTACTTTTGTTCTATGCAAAAGAACACAATTTTTTGTAATTTCGAAATTGATATTTTATTTTGGATCCCTACTTTTGTTTTACAAAAAGAACTCAATTTTTAGTAATTTGGATTTTTATATTTTATTCTCGATATGTACATTGGTTTTATGCAAAAGAACTCAATTTTTTGTAATTTCGAAATTGATATTTTATTTTGGATCCCTCTTTGTTTTACCAAGAGAACTCAATTTATAGTAATTTGGATATTTATATTTTATTTTCGATCCGTACTTTTGTTTTACAAAAGAATTCAATTTTTAATAATTTCGAAATTGATATATTATTTTTCATTCGTAGTTTTGTTTTACAAAAAGAAACTCAATATTTCATAATTTTGAAATTTATATTTTATTCTCGATACGTACTTTTGTTCTATGCAAAAGAACACAATTTTTTGTAATTTCGAAATTGATATTTTATTTTGGATCCCTACTTTTGTTTTACAAAAGAACTCAATTTTTAGTAATTTGGATTTTTATATTTTATTCTCGATATGTACTTTGGTTCTATGCAAAAGAACTCAACTTTTTGTAATTTCGAAATTGATATTTTATTTTGGATCCCTACTTTTGTTTTACCAAGAGAACTCAATTTATAGTAATTTGGATATTTATATTTTATTTTCGATCCGTACTTTTGTTTTACAAAAAGAATTCAATTTTTAATAATTTCGAAATTGATATATTATTTTTCATTCGTAGTTTTGTTTTACAAAAAAGAAACTCAATATTTCATAATTTTGAAATTTATATTTTATTCTCGATACGCATTTCTTGTTCTATGCAAAAGAACACAATTTTTTGTAATTTCGAAATTGATATTTTATTTTGGATCCCTACTTTTGTTTTACAAAAAGAACTCAATTTTTAGTAATTTGGATTTTTATATTTTATTCTCGATATGTACATTGGTTTTATGCAAAAGAACTCAATTTTTTGTAATTTCGAAATTGATATTTTATTTTGGATCCCTCTTTTGTTTTACCAAGAGAACTCAATTTATAGTAATTTGGATATTTATATTTTATTTTCGATCCGTACTTTTGTTTTACAAAAAGAATTCAATTTTTAATAATTTCGAAATTGATATATTATTTTTCATTCGTAGTTTTGTTTTACAAAAAAGAAACTCAATATTTCATAATTTTGAAATTTATATTTTATTCTCGATACGTACTTTTGTTCTATGCAAAAGAACACAATTTTTTGTAATTTCGAAATTGATATTTTATTTTGGATCCCTACTTTTGTTTTACAAAAAGAACTCAATTTTTAGTAATTTGGATTTTTATATTTTATTCTCGATATGTACATTGGTTTTATGCAAAAGAACTCAACTTTTTGTAATTTCGAAATTGATATTTTATTTTGGATCCCTCTTTTGTTTTACCAAGAGAACTCAATTTATAGTAATTTGATATTTATATTTTATTTTCGATCCGTACTTTTGTTTTACAAAAGAATTCAATTTTTAATAATTTCGAAATTGATATATTATTTTTCATTCGTAGTTTTGTTTTACAAAAAGAAACTCAATATTTCATAATTTTGAAATTTATATTTTATTCTCGATACGTACTTTTGTTCTATGCAAAAGAACACAATTTTTTGTAATTTCGAAATTGATATTTTATTTTGGATCCCTACTTTTGTTTTACAAAAAGAACTCAATTTTTAGTAATTTGGATTTTTATATTTTATTCTCGATATGTACATTGGTTTTATGCAAAAGAACTCAATTTTTTGTAATTTCGAAATTGATATTTTATTTTGGATCCCTCTTTGTTTTACCAAGAGAACTCAATTTATAGTAATTTGGATATTTATATTTTATTTTCGATCCGTACTTTTGTTTTACAAAAAGAATTCAATTTTTAATAATTTCGAAATTGATATATTATTTTTCATTCGTAGTTTTGTTTTACAAAAAGAAACTCAATATTTCATAATTTTGAAATTTATATTTTATTCTCGATACGTACTTTTGTTCTATGCAAAAGAACACAATTTTTTGTAATTTCGAAATTGATATTTTATTTTGGATCCCTACTTTTGTTTTACAAAAAGAACTCAATTTTTAGTAATTTGGATTTTTATATTTTATTCTCGATATGTACTTTGGTTTTATGCAAAAGAACTCAACTTTTTGTAATTTCGAAATTGATATTTTATTTTGGATCCCTACTTTTGTTTTACAAAGAGAACTCAATTTATAGTAATTTGGATATTTATATTTTATTTTCGATCCGTACCTTTGTTTTACAAAAAGAATTCAATTTTTAATAATTTCGAAATTGATATATTATTTTTCATTCGTAGTTTTGTTTTACAAAAAAGAAACTCAATATTTCATAATTTTGAAATTTATATTTTATTCTCGATACGTACTTTTGTTCTATGCAAAAGAACACAATTTTTTGTAATTTCGAAATTGATATTTTATTTTGGATCCCTACTTTTGTTTTACAAAAGAACTCAATTTTTAGTAATTTGGATTTTTATATTTTATTCTCGATATGTACATTGGTTTTATGCAAAAGAACTCAATTTTTGTAATTTCGAAATTTATATTTTATTTTGGATCCCCTCTTTGTTTTACCAAGAGAACTCAATTTATAGTAATTTGATATTTATATTTTATTTTCGATCCGTACTTTTGTTTTACAAAAGAATTCAATTTTTAATAATTTCGAAATTGATATATTATTTTTCATTCGTAGTTTTGTTTTACAAAAAGAAACTCAATATTTCATAATTTTGAAATTTATATTTTATTCTCGATACGTACTTTTGTTCTATGCAAAAGAACACAATTTTTTGTAATTTCGAAATTGATATTTTATTTTGGATCCCTACTTTTGTTTTACAAAAAGAACTCAATTTTTAGTAATTTGGATTTTTATATTTTATTCTCGATATGTACATTGGTTTTATGCAAAAGAACTCAACTTTTTGTAATTTCGAAATTGATATTTTATTTTGGATCCCTACTTTTGTTTTACCAAGAGAACTCAATTTATAGTAATTTGGATATTTATATTTTATTTTCGATCCGTACTTTTGTTTTACAAAAAGAATTCAATTTTTAATAATTTCGAAATTGATATATTATTTTTCATTCGTAGTTTTGTTTTACAAAAAGAAACTCAATATTTCATAATTTTGAAATTTATATTTTATTCTCGATACGTACTTTTGTTCTATGCAAAAGAACACAATTTTTTGTAATTTCGAAATTGATATTTTATTTTGGATCCCTACTTTTGTTTTACAAAAAGAACTCAATTTTTAGTAATTTGGATTTTTATATTTTATTCTCGATATGTACATTGGTTTTATGCAAAAGAACTCAATTTTCTGTAATTTCGAAATTGATCATTTATTTTGGATCCCCTCTTTTGTTTTACCAAGAGAACTCAATTTATAGTAATTTGGATATTTATATTTTATTTTCGATCCGTACTTTTGTTTTACAAAAAGAATTCAATTTTTAATAATTTCGAAATTGATATATTATTTTTCATTCGTAGTTTTGTTTTACAAAAAGAAACTCAATATTTCATAATTTTGAAATTTATATTTTATTCTCGATACGCATCTTTTGTTCTATGCAAAAGAACACAATTTTTTGTAATTTCGAAATTGATATTTTATTTTGGATCCCTACTTTTGTTTTACAAAAAGAACTCAATTTTTAGTAATTTGGATTTTTATATTTTATTCTCGATATGTACATTGGTTTTATGCAAAAGAACTCAATTTTCTGTAATTTCGAAATTGATCATTTATTTTGGATCCCCTCTTTTGTTTTACCAAGAGAACTCAATTTATAGTAATTTGGATATTTATATTTTATTTTCGATCCGTACTTTTGTTTTACAAAAAGAATTCAATTTTGAATAATTTCGAAATTGATATATTATTTTTCATTCGTAGTTTTGTTTTACAAAAAGAAACTCAATATTTCATAATTTTGAAATTTATATTTTATTCTCGATACGTACTTTTGTTCTATGCAAAAGAACACAATTTTTTGTAATTTCGAAATTGATATTTTATTTTGGATCCCTACTTTTGTTTTACAAAAAGAACTCAATTTTTAGTAATTTGGATTTTTATATTTTATTCTCGATATGTACTTTTGTTCTATGCAAAAGAACTCAACCTTTTGTAATTTCGAAATTGATATTTTATTTTGGATCCCTACTTTTGTTTTACAAAATTAACTCAATTTTTAGTAATTTGGATATTTATATTTTATTTTCGATCCGTACTTTTGTTTTACAAAAAGAATTCAATTTTTAATAATTTCGAAATTGATATATTATTTTTCATTCGTAGTTTTGTTTTACAAAAAAGAAACTCAATATTTCATAATTTTGAAATTTATATTTTATTCTCGATACGTACTTTTGTTCTATGCAAAAGAACACAATTTTTTGTAATTTCGAAATTGATATTTTATTTTGGATCCCTACTTTTGTTTTACAAAAAGAACTCAATTTTTAGTAATTTGGATTTTTATATTTTATTCTCGATATGTACATTGGTTTTATGCAAAAGAACTCAATTTTCTGTAATTTCGAAATTGATCATTTATTTTGGATCCCCTCTTTTGTTTTACCAAGAGAACTCAATTTATAGTAATTTGGATATTTATATTTTATTTTCGATCCGTACTTTTGTTTTACAAAAAGAATTCAATTTTTAATAATTTCGAAATTGATATATTATTTTTCATTCGTAGTTTTGTTTTACAAAAAAGAAACTCAATATTTCATAATTTTGAAATTTATATTTTATTCTCGATACGTACTTTTGTTCTATGCAAAAGAACACAATTTTTTGTAATTTCGAAATTGATATTTTATTTTGGATCCCTACTTTTGTTTTACAAAAAGAACTCAATTTTTAGTAATTTGGATTTTTATATTTTATTCTCGATATGTACTTTTGTTCTATGCAAAAGAACACAATTTTTTGTAATTTCGAAATTGATATTTTATTTTGGATCCCTACTTTTGTTTTACAAAAAGAACTCAATTTTTAGTAATTTGGATTTTTATATTTTATTCTCGATATGTACATTTGTTCTATGCAAAAGAACTCAACTTTTTGTAATTTCGAAATTGATATTTTATTTTGGATCCCCTCTTTTGTTTTACCAAGAGAACTCAATTTATAGTAATTTGGATATTTATATTTTATTTTCGATCCGTACTTTTGTTTTAGAAAAAGAATTCAATTTTTAATAATTTCGAAATTGATATATTATTTTTCATTCGTAGTTTTGTTTTACAAAAAAGAAACTCAATATTTCATAATTTTGAAATTTATATTTTATTCTCGATACGTACTTTTGTTCTATGCAAAAGAACACAATTTTTTGTAATTTCGAAATTGATATTTTATTTTGGATCCCTACTTTTGTTTTACAAAAAGAACTCAATTTTTAGTAATTTGGATTTTTATATTTTATTCTCGATATGTACTTTTGTTCTATGCAAAAGAACTCAACTTTTTGTAATTTCGAAATTGATATTTTATTTTGGATCCCTACTTTTGTTTTACAAAAATAACTCAATTTTTAGTAATTTGGATATTTATATTTTATTTTCGATCCGTACTTTTGTTTTACAAAAAGAATTCAATTTTTAATAATTTCGAAATTGATATATTATTTTTCATTCGTAGTTTTGTTTTACAAAAAAGAAACTCAATATTTCATAATTTTGAAATTTATATTTTATTCTCGATACGTACTTTTGTTCTATGCAAAAGAACACAATTTTTTGTAATTTCGAAATTGATATTTTATTTTGGATCCCTACTTTTGTTTTACAAAAAGAACTCAATTTTTAGTAATTTGGATTTTTATATTTTATTCTCGATATGTACATTGGTTTTATGCAAAAGAACTCAATTTTCTGTAATTTCGAAATTGATCATTTTATTTTGGATCCCCTCTTTTGTTTTACCAAGAGAACTCAATTTATAGTAATTTGGATATTTATATTTTATTTTCGATCCGTACTTTTGTTTTACAAAAAGAATTCAATTTTTGATAATTTCGAAATTGATATATTATTTTTCATTCGTAGTTTTGTTTTACAAAAAGAAACTCAATATTTCATAATTTTGAAATTTATATTTTATTCTCGATACGTACTTTTGTTCTATGCAAAAGAACACAATTTTTTGTAATTTCGAAATTGATATTTTATTTTGGATCCCTACTTTTGTTTTACAAAAAGAACTCAATTTTTAGTAATTTGGATTTTTATATTTTATTCTCGATATGTACATTGGTTTTATGCAAAAGAACTCAATTTTCTGTAATTTCGAAATTGATCATTTTATTTTGGATCCTCTTTTGTTTTACCAAGAGAACTCAATTTATAGTAATTTGGATATTTATATTTTATTTTCGATCCGTACTTTTGTTTTACAAAAAGAATTCAATTTTTAATAATTTCAAATTGATATATTATTTTTCATTCGTAGTTTTGTTTTACAAAAAGAAACTCAATATTTCATAATTTTGAAATTTATATTTTATTCTCGATACGTACTTTTGTTCTATGCAAAAGAACACAATTTTTTGTAATTTCGAAATTGATATTTTATTTTGGATCCCTACTTTTGTTTTACAAAAAGAACTCAATTTTTAGTAATTTGGATTTTTATATTTTATTCTCGATATGTACATTTGTTCTATGCAAAAGAACTCAACTTTTTGTAATTTCGAAATTGATATTTTATTTTGGATCCCTACTTTTGTTTTACCAAGAGAACTCAATTTATAGTAATTTGGATATTTATATTTTATTTTCGATCCGTATTTTTGTTTTACAAAAGAATTCAATTTTTAATAATTTCGAAATTGATATATTATTTTTCATTCGTAGTTTTGTTTTACAAAAAGAAACTCAATATTTCATAATTTTGAAATTTATATTTTATTCTCGATACGTACTTTTGTTCTATGCAAAAGAACACAATTTTTTGTAATTTCGAAATTGATATTTTATTTTGGATCCCTACTTTTGTTTTACAAAAAGAACTCAATTTTTAGTAATTTGGATTTTTATATTTTATTCTCGATATGTACATTGGTTTTATGCAAAAGAACTCAATTTTCTGTAATTTCGAAATTGATCATTTTATTTTGGATCCCTCTTTTGTTTTACCAAGAGAACTCAATTTATAGTAATTTGATATTTATATTTTATTTTCGATCCGTACTTTTGTTTTACAAAAGAATTCAATTTTTAATAATTTCGAAATTGATATATTATTTTTCATTCGTAGTTTTGTTTTACAAAAAAGAAACTCAATATTTCATAATTTTGAAATTTATATTTTATTCTCGATACGTATTTTTGTTCTATGCAAAAGAACACAATTTTTTGTAATTTCGAAATTGATATTTTATTTTGGATCCCTACTTTTGTTTTACAAAAAGAACTCAATTTTTAGTAATTTGGATTTTTATATTTTATTCTCGATATGTACATTGGTTTTATGCAAAAGAACTCAACTTTTTGTAATTTCGAAATTGATATTTTATTTTGGATCCCTACTTTTGTTTTACCAAGAGAACTCAATTTATAGTAATTTGGATATTTATATTTTATTTTCGATCCGTACTTTTGTTTTACAAAAGAATTCAATTTTTAATAATTTCGAAATTGATATATTATTTTTCATTCGTAGTTTTGTTTTACAAAAAGAAACTCAATATTTCATAATTTTGAAATTTATATTTTATTCTCGATACGTATCTTTTGTTCTATGCAAAAGAACACAATTTTTTGTAATTTCGAAATTGATATTTTATTTTGGATCCCTACTTTTGTTTTACAAAAAGAACTCAATTTTTAGTAATTTGGATTTTTATATTTTATTCTCGATATGTACATTGGTTTTATGCAAAAGAACTCAATTTTTTGTAATTTCGAAATTGATCATTTTATTTTGGATCCCTCTTTGTTTTACCAAGAGAACTCAATTTATAGTAATTTGGATATTTATATTTTATTTTCGATCCGTATTTTTGTTTTACAAAAGAATTCAATTTTTAATAATTTCGAAATTGATATATTATTTTTCATTCGTAGTTTTGTTTTACAAAAAGAAACTCAATATTTCATAATTTTGAAATTTATATTTTATTCTCGATACGTACTTTTGTTCTATGCAAAAGAACACAATTTTTTGTAATTTCGAAATTGATATTTTATTTTGGATCCCTACTTTTGTTTTACAAAAAGAACTCAATTTTTAGTAATTTGGATTTTTATATTTTATTCTCGATATGTACATTGGTTTTATGCAAAAGAACTCAATTTTTTGTAATTTCGAAATTGATATTTTATTTTGGATCCCTCTTTTGTTTTACCAAGAGAACTCAATTTATAGTAATTTGGATATTTATATTTTATTTTCGATCCGTACTTTTGTTTTACAAAAGAATTCAATTTTTAATAATTTCGAAATTGATATATTATTTTTCATTCGTAGTTTTGTTTTACAAAAAAGAAACTCAATATTTCATAATTTTGAAATTTATATTTTATTCTCGATACGTACTTTTGTTCTATGCAAAAGAACACAATTTTTTGTAATTTCGAAATTGATATTTTATTTTGGATCCCTACTTTTGTTTTACAAAAAGAACTCAATTTTTAGTAATTTGGATTTTTATATTTTATTCTCGATATGTACATTGGTTTTATGCAAAAGAACTCAATTTTTTGTAATTTCGAAATTGATATTTTATTTTGGATCCCCTCTTTTGTTTTACCAAGAGAACTCAATTTATAGTAATTTGGATATTTATATTTTATTTTCGATCCGTACTTTTGTTTTACAAAAGAATTCAATTTTTAATAATTTCGAAATTGATATATTATTTTTCATTCGTAGTTTTGTTTTACAAAAAAGAAACTCAATATTTCATAATTTTGAAATTTATATTTTATTCTCGATACGTACTTTTGTTCTATGCAAAAGAACACAATTTTTTGTAATTTCGAAATTGATATTTTATTTTGGATCCCTACTTTTGTTTTACAAAAAGAACTCAATTTTTAGTAATTTGGATTTTTATATTTTATTCTCGATATGTACTTTGGTTCTATGCAAAAGAACTCAACTTTTTGTAATTTCGAAATTGATATTTTATTTTGGATCCCTACTTTTGTTTTACAAAAATAACTCAATTTATAGTAATTTGGATATTTATATTTTATTTTCGATCCGTACTTTTGTTTTACAAAAAGAATTCAATTTTTAATAATTTCGAAATTGATATATTATTTTTCATTCGTAGTTTTGTTTTACAAAAAGAAACTCAATATTTCATAATTTTGAAATTTATATTTTATTCTCGATACGTACTTTTGTTCTATGCAAAAGAACACAATTTTTTGTAATTTCGAAATTGATATTTTATTTTGGATCCCTACTTTTGTTTTACAAAAAGAACTCAATTTTTAGTAATTTGGATTTTTATATTTTATTCTCGATATGTACATTGGTTTTATGCAAAAGAACTCAATTTTCTGTAATTTCGAAATTGATCATTTATTTTGGATCCCCTTTTGTTTTACCAAGAGAACTCAATTTATAGTAATTTGGATATTTATATTTTATTTTCGATCCAGTACTTTTTGTTTTACAAAAGAATTCAATTTTTAATAATTTCGAAATTGATATATTATTTTTCATTCGTAGTTTTGTTTTACAAAAAAGAAACTCAATATTTCATAATTTTGAAATTTATATTTTATTCTCGATACGTATTCTTTGTTCTATGCAAAAGAACACAATTTTTTGTAATTTCGAAATTGATATTTCTATTTTGATCCCTACTTTTGTTTTACAAAAAGAACTCAATTTTTAGTAATTTGGATTTTTATATTTTATTCTCGATATGTACATTGGTTTTATGCAAAAGAACTCAATTTTTTGTAATTTCGAAATTTATATTTTATTTTGGATCCCCTCTTTTGTTTTACCAAGAGAACTCAATTTATAGTAATTTGGATATTTATATTTTATTTTCGATCCGTACTTTTGTTTTACAAAAAGAATTCAATTTTTAATAATTTCGAAATTGATATATTATTTTTCATTCGTAGTTTTGTTTTACAAAAAGAAACTCAATATTTCATAATTTTGAAATTTATATTTTATTCTCGATACGTACTTTTGTTCTATGCAAAAGAACACAATTTTTTGTAATTTCGAAATTGATATTTTATTTTGGATCCCTACTTTTGTTTTACAAAAGAACTCAATTTTTAGTAATTTGGATTTTTATATTTTATTCTCGATATGTACATTGGTTTTATGCAAAAGAACTCAACTTTTTGTAATTTCGAAATTGATATTTTATTTTGGATCCCTACTTTTGTTTTACCAAGAGTAACTCAATTTATAGTAATTTGGATATTTATATTTTATTTTCGATCCAGTACTTTTGTTTTACAAAAAGAATTCAATTTTTAATAATTTCGAAATTGATATATTATTTTTCATTCGTAGTTTTGTTTTACAAAAAGAAACTCAATATTTCATAATTTTGAAATTTATATTTTATTCTCGATACGTACTTTTGTTCTATGCAAAAGAACACAATTTTTTGTAATTTCGAAATTGATATTTTATTTTGGATCCCTACTTTTGTTTTACAAAAAGAACTCAATTTTTAGTAATTTGGATTTTTATATTTTATTCTCGATATGTACATTGGTTTTATGCAAAAGAACTCAATTTTTTGTAATTTCGAAATTGATATTTTATTTTGGATCCCTCTTTGTTTTACCAAGAGAACTCAATTTATAGTAATTTGGATATTTATATTTTATTTTCGATCCGTACTTTTGTTTTACAAAAAGAATTCAATTTTTAATAATTTCAAATTGATATATTATTTTTCATTCGTAGTTTTGTTTTACAAAAAGAAACTCAATATTTCATAATTTTGAAATTTATATTTTATTCTCGATACGTATTCTTTGTTCTATGCAAAAGAACACAATTTTTTGTAATTTCGAAATTGATATTTTATTTTGGATCCCTACTTTTGTTTTACAAAAAGAACTCAATTTTTAGTAATTTGGATTTTTATATTTTATTCTCGATATGTACATTGGTTTTATGCAAAAGAACTCAACTTTTTGTAATTTCGAAATTGATATTTTATTTTGGATCCCTCTTTGTTTTACCAAGAGAACTCAATTTATAGTAATTTGATATTTATATTTTATTTTCGATCCGTACTTTTGTTTTACAAAAAGAATTCAATTTTTAATAATTTCGAAATTGATATATTATTTTTCATTCGTAGTTTTGTTTTACAAAAAGAAACTCAATATTTCATAATTTTGAAATTTATATTTTATTCTCGATACGTACTTTTGTTCTATGCAAAAGAACACAATTTTTTGTAATTTCGAAATTGATATTTTATTTTGGATCCCTACTTTTGTTTTACAAAAAGAACTCAATTTTTAGTAATTTGGATTTTTATATTTTATTCTCGATATGTACATTGGTTTTATGCAAAAGAACTCAATTTTTTGTAATTTCGAAATTGATATTTTATTTTGGATCCCTCTTTTGTTTTACCAAGAGAACTCAATTTATAGTAATTTGGATATTTATATTTTATTTTCGATCCGTACTTTTGTTTTACAAAAAGAATTCAATTTTTAATAATTTCGAAATTGATATATTATTTTTCATTCGTAGTTTTGTTTTACAAAAAAGAAACTCAATATTTCATAATTTTGAAATTTATATTTTATTCTCGATACGTACTTTTTGTTCTATGCAAAAGAACACAATTTTTTGTAATTTCGAAATTGATATTTTATTTTGGATCCCTACTTTTGTTTTACAAAAAGAACTCAATTTTTAGTAATTTGGATTTTTATATTTTATTCTCGATATGTACATTGGTTTTATGCAAAAGAACTCAATTTTTTGTAATTTCGAAATTGATCATTTTATTTTGGATCCCTCTTTTGTTTTACCAAGAGAACTCAATTTATAGTAATTTGATATTTATATTTTATTTTCGATCCGTACTTTTGTTTTACAAAAGAATTCAATTTTTAATAATTTCGAAATTGATATATTATTTTTCATTCGTAGTTTTGTTTTACAAAAAGAAACTCAATATTTCATAATTTTGAAATTTATATTTTATTCTCGATACGTACTTTTGTTCTATGCAAAAGAACACAATTTTTTGTAATTTCGAAATTGATATTTTATTTTGGATCCCTACTTTTGTTTTACAAAAAGAACTCAATTTTTAGTAATTTGGATTTTTATATTTTATTCTCGATATGTACATTGGTTTTATGCAAAAGAACTCAATTTTCTGTAATTTCGAAATTGATATTTTATTTTGGATCCCTCTTTTGTTTTACCAAGAGAACTCAATTTATAGTAATTTGATATTTATATTTTATTTTCGATCCGTACTTTTGTTTTACAAAAGAATTCAATTTTTAATAATTTCAAATTGATATATTATTTTTCATTCGTAGTTTTGTTTTACAAAAAGAAACTCAATATTTCATAATTTTGAAATTTATATTTTATTCTCGATACGTACTTTTGTTCTATGCAAAAGAACACAATTTTTTGTAATTTCGAAATTGATATTTTATTTTGGATCCCTACTTTTGTTTTACAAAAAGAACTCAATTTTTAGTAATTTGGATTTTTATATTTTATTCTCGATATGTACATTGGTTTTATGCAAAAGAACTCAATTTTTTGTAATTTCGAAATTGATATTTTATTTTGGATCCCTCTTTTGTTTTACCAAGAGAACTCAATTTATAGTAATTTGATATTTATATTTTATTTTCGATCCAGTATTTTTGTTTTACAAAAGAATTCAATTTTTAATAATTTCGAAATTGATATATTATTTTTCATTCGTAGTTTTGTTTTACAAAAAAGAAACTCAATATTTCATAATTTTGAAATTTATATTTTATTCTCGATACGTACTTTTGTTCTATGCAAAAGAACACAATTTTTTGTAATTTCGAAATTGATATTTTATTTTGGATCCCTACTTTTGTTTTACAAAAAGAACTCAATTTTTAGTAATTTGGATTTTTATATTTTATTCTCGATATGTACATTGGTTTTATGCAAAAGAACTCAATTTTCTGTAATTTCAAATTGATCATTTTATTTTGGATCCCCTCTTTGTTTTACCAAGAGAACTCAATTTATAGTAATTTGATATTTATATTTTATTTTCGATCCGTACTTTTGTTTTACAAAAGAATTCAATTTTTAATAATTTCGAAATTGATATATTATTTTTCATTCGTAGTTTTGTTTTACAAAAAAGAAACTCAATATTTCATAATTTTGAAATTTATATTTTATTCTCGATACGTACTTTTGTTCTATGCAAAAGAACACAATTTTTTGTAATTTCGAAATTGATATTTTATTTTGGATCCCTACTTTTGTTTTACAAAAAGAACTCAATTTTTAGTAATTTGGATTTTTATATTTTATTCTCGATATGTACATTGGTTTTATGCAAAAGAACTCAATTTTTTGTAATTTCGAAATTGATCATTTTATTTTGGATCCCCTCTTTGTTTTACCAAGAGAACTCAATTTATAGTAATTTGGATATTTATATTTTATTTTCGATCCGTACTTTTGTTTTACAAAAGAATTCAATTTTTAATAATTTCGAAATTGATATATTATTTTTCATTCGTAGTTTTGTTTTACAAAAAAGAAACTCAATATTTCATAATTTTGAAATTTATATTTTATTCTCGATACGTACTTTTGTTCTATGCAAAAGAACACAATTTTTTGTAATTTCGAAATTGATATTTTATTTTGGATCCCTACTTTTGTTTTACAAAAAGAACTCAATTTTTAGTAATTTGGATTTTTATATTTTATTCTCGATATGTACATTGGTTTTATGCAAAAGAACTCAATTTTTTGTAATTTCGAAATTGATATTTTATTTTGGATCCCTCTTTTGTTTTACCAAGAGAACTCAATTTATAGTAATTTGGATATTTATATTTTATTTTCGATCCGTACTTTTGTTTTACAAAAAGAATTCAATTTTTAATAATTTCGAAATTGATATATTATTTTTCATTCGTAGTTTTGTTTTACAAAAAAGAAACTCAATATTTCATAATTTTGAAATTTATATTTTATTCTCGATACGTACTTTTGTTCTATGCAAAAGAACACAATTTTTTGTAATTTCGAAATTGATATTTTATTTTGGATCCCTACTTTTGTTTTACAAAAAGAACTCAATTTTTAGTAATTTGGATTTTTATATTTTATTCTCGATATGTACATTGGTTTTATGCAAAAGAACTCAACTTTTTGTAATTTCGAAATTGATATTTTATTTTGGATCCCTCTTTTGTTTTACCAAGAGAACTCAATTTATAGTAATTTGGATATTTATATTTTATTTTCGATCCGTACTTTTGTTTTACAAAAGAATTCAATTTTTAATAATTTCGAAATTGATATATTATTTTTCATTCGTAGTTTTGTTTTACAAAAAGAAACTCAATATTTCATAATTTTGAAATTTATATTTTATTCTCGATACGTACTTTTGTTCTATGCAAAAGAACACAATTTTTTGTAATTTCGAAATTGATATTTTATTTTGGATCCCTACTTTTGTTTTACAAAAAGAACTCAATTTTTAGTAATTTGGATTTTTATATTTTATTCTCGATATGTACATTGGTTTTATGCAAAAGAACTCAATTTTTTGTAATTTCGAAATTGATCATTTTATTTTGGATCCCCTTTTGTTTTACCAAGAGAACTCAATTTATAGTAATTTGATATTTATATTTTATTTTCGATCCGTACTTTTGTTTTACAAAAGAATTCAATTTTTAATAATTTCGAAATTGATATATTATTTTTCATTCGTAGTTTTGTTTTACAAAAAGAAACTCAATATTTCATAATTTTGAAATTTATATTTTATTCTCGATACGCACTTTTTGTTCTATGCAAAAGAACACAATTTTTTGTAATTTCGAAATTGATATTTTATTTTGGATCCCTACTTTTGTTTTACAAAAAGAACTCAATTTTTAGTAATTTGGATTTTTATATTTTATTCTCGATATGTACATTGGTTTTATGCAAAAGAACTCAACTTTTTGTAATTTCGAAATTGATATTTTATTTTGGATCCCTCTTTGTTTTACCAAGAGAACTCAATTTATAGTAATTTGGATATTTATATTTTATTTTCGATCCGTACTTTTGTTTTACAAAAAGAATTCAATTTTTAATAATTTCGAAATTGATATATTATTTTTCATTCGTAGTTTTGTTTTACAAAAAGAAACTCAATATTTCATAATTTTGAAATTTATATTTTATTCTCGATACGTATTTTTGTTCTATGCAAAAGAACACAATTTTTTGTAATTTCGAAATTGATATTTTATTTTGGATCCCTACTTTTGTTTTACAAAAGAACTCAATTTTTAGTAATTTGGATTTTTATATTTTATTCTCGATATGTACATTGGTTTTATGCAAAAGAACTCAATTTTCTGTAATTTCGAAATTGATCATTTTATTTTGGATCCCTCTTTGTTTTACCAAGAGAACTCAATTTATAGTAATTTGATATTTATATTTTATTTTCGATCCGTACTTTTGTTTTACAAAAGAATTCAATTTTTAATAATTTCGAAATTGATATATTATTTTTCATTCGTAGTTTTGTTTTACAAAAAGAAACTCAATATTTCATAATTTTGAAATTTATATTTTATTCTCGATACGTACTTTTGTTCTATGCAAAAGAACACAATTTTTTGTAATTTCGAAATTGATATTTTATTTTGGATCCCTACTTTTGTTTTACAAAAAGAACTCAATTTTTAGTAATTTGGATTTTTATATTTTATTCTCGATATGTACATTGGTTTTATGCAAAAGAACTCAATTTTTTGTAATTTCGAAATTGATATTTTATTTTGGATCCCTACTTTTGTTTTACCAAGAGAACTCAATTTATAGTAATTTGGATATTTATATTTTATTTTCGATCCGTACTTTTGTTTTACAAAAAGAATTCAATTTTTAATAATTTCGAAATTGATATATTATTTTTCATTCGTAGTTTTGTTTTACAAAAAAGAAACTCAATATTTCATAATTTTGAAATTTATATTTTATTCTCGATACGTACTTTTGTTCTATGCAAAAGAACACAATTTTTTGTAATTTCGAAATTGATATTTTATTTTGGATCCCTACTTTTGTTTTACAAAAGAACTCAATTTTTAGTAATTTGGATTTTTATATTTTATTCTCGATATGTACATTGGTTTTATGCAAAAGAACTCAATTTTTTGTAATTTCGAAATTGATATTTTATTTTGGATCCCTCTTTGTTTTACCAAGAGAACTCAATTTATAGTAATTTGATATTTATATTTTATTTTCGATCCAGTACTTTTGTTTTACAAAAGAATTCAATTTTTAATAATTTCGAAATTGATATATTATTTTTCATTCGTAGTTTTGTTTTACAAAAAGAAACTCAATATTTCATAATTTTGAAATTTATATTTTATTCTCGATACGTACTTTTGTTCTATGCAAAAGAACACAATTTTTTGTAATTTCGAAATTGATATTTTATTTTGGATCCCTACTTTTGTTTTACAAAAAGAACTCAATTTTTAGTAATTTGGATTTTTATATTTTATTCTCGATATGTACATTGGTTTTATGCAAAAGAACTCAATTTTTTGTAATTTCGAAATTGATATTTTATTTTGGATCCCTCTTTGTTTTACCAAGAGAACTCAATTTATAGTAATTTGGATATTTATATTTTATTTTCGATCCGTACTTTTGTTTTACAAAAAGAATTCAATTTTTAATAATTTCGAAATTGATATATTATTTTTCATTCGTAGTTTTGTTTTACAAAAAAGAAACTCAATATTTCATAATTTTGAAATTTATATTTTATTCTCGATACGTACTTTTGTTCTATGCAAAAGAACACAATTTTTTGTAATTTCGAAATTGATATTTTATTTTGGATCCCTACTTTTGTTTTACAAAAAGAACTCAATTTTTAGTAATTTGGATTTTTATATTTTATTCTCGATATGTACATTGGTTTTATGCAAAAGAACTCAATTTTTTGTAATTTCGAAATTGATATTTTATTTTGGATCCCCTCTTTGTTTTACCAAGAGAACTCAATTTATAGTAATTTGATATTTATATTTTATTTTCGATCCGTACTTTTGTTTTACAAAAAGAATTCAATTTTTAATAATTTCGAAATTGATATATTATTTTTCATTCGTAGTTTTGTTTTACAAAAAAGAAACTCAATATTTCATAATTTTGAAATTTATATTTTATTCTCGATACGTATTTTTGTTCTATGCAAAAGAACACAATTTTTTGTAATTTCGAAATTGATATTTTATTTTGGATCCCTACTTTTGTTTTACAAAAAGAACTCAATTTTTAGTAATTTGGATTTTTATATTTTATTCTCGATATGTACATTGGTTTTATGCAAAAGAACTCAATTTTTTGTAATTTCGAAATTGATATTTTATTTTGGATCCCTCTTTTGTTTTACCAAGAGAACTCAATTTATAGTAATTTGATATTTATATTTTATTTTCGATCCGTACTTTTGTTTTACAAAAGAATTCAATTTTTAATAATTTCGAAATTGATATATTATTTTTCATTCGTAGTTTTGTTTTACAAAAAGAAACTCAATATTTCATAATTTTGAAATTTATATTTTATTCTCGATACGTACTTTTGTTCTATGCAAAAGAACACAATTTTTTGTAATTTCGAAATTGATATTTTATTTTGGATCCCTACTTTTGTTTTACAAAAAGAACTCAATTTTTAGTAATTTGGATTTTTATATTTTATTCTCGATATGTACATTGGTTTTATGCAAAAGAACTCAACTTTTTGTAATTTCGAAATTGATATTTTATTTTGGATCCCTCTTTGTTTTACCAAGAGAACTCAATTTATAGTAATTTGATATTTATATTTTATTTTCGATCCGTACTTTTGTTTTACAAAAAGAATTCAATTTTTAATAATTTCAAATTGATATATTATTTTTCATTCGTAGTTTTGTTTTACAAAAAAGAAACTCAATATTTCATAATTTTGAAATTTATATTTTATTCTCGATACGTACTTTTGTTCTATGCAAAAGAACACAATTTTTTGTAATTTCGAAATTGATATTTTATTTTGGATCCCTACTTTTGTTTTACAAAAAGAACTCAATTTTTAGTAATTTGGATTTTTATATTTTATTCTCGATATGTACATTGGTTTTATGCAAAAGAACTCAATTTTTTGTAATTTCGAAATTGATATTTTATTTTGGATCCCTCTTTGTTTTACCAAGAGAACTCAATTTATAGTAATTTGATATTTATATTTTATTTTCGATCCGTACTTTTGTTTTACAAAAGAATTCAATTTTTAATAATTTCGAAATTGATATATTATTTTTCATTCGTAGTTTTGTTTTACAAAAAGAAACTCAATATTTCATAATTTTGAAATTTATATTTTATTCTCGATACGTACTTTTGTTCTATGCAAAAGAACACAATTTTTTGTAATTTCGAAATTGATATTTTATTTTGGATCCCTACTTTTGTTTTACAAAAAGAACTCAATTTTTAGTAATTTGGATTTTTATATTTTATTCTCGATATGTACATTGGTTTTATGCAAAAGAACTCAATTTTTTGTAATTTCGAAATTGATATTTTATTTTGGATCCCTACTTTTGTTTTACCAAGAGAACTCAATTTATAGTAATTTGGATATTTATATTTTATTTTCGATCCGTACTTTTGTTTTACAAAAGAATTCAATTTTTAATAATTTCGAAATTGATATATTATTTTTCATTCGTAGTTTTGTTTTACAAAAAAGAAACTCAATATTTCATAATTTTGAAATTTATATTTTATTCTCGATACGTACTTTTGTTCTATGCAAAAGAACACAATTTTTTGTAATTTCGAAATTGATATTTTATTTTGGATCCCTACTTTTGTTTTACAAAAGAACTCAATTTTTAGTAATTTGGATTTTTATATTTTATTCTCGATATGTACATTGGTTTTATGCAAAAGAACTCAATTTTTTGTAATTTCGAAATTGATATTTTATTTTGGATCCCTCTTTTGTTTTACCAAGAGAACTCAATTTATAGTAATTTGATATTTATATTTTATTTTCGATCCGTACTTTTGTTTTACAAAAGAATTCAATTTTTAATAATTTCGAAATTGATATATTATTTTTCATTCGTAGTTTTGTTTTACAAAAAAGAAACTCAATATTTCATAATTTTGAAATTTATATTTTATTCTCGATACGTACTTTTGTTCTATGCAAAAGAACACAATTTTTTGTAATTTCGAAATTGATATTTTATTTTGGATCCCTACTTTTGTTTTACAAAAGAACTCAATTTTTAGTAATTTGGATTTTTATATTTTATTCTCGATATGTACATTGGTTTTATGCAAAAGAACTCAATTTTTTGTAATTTCGAAATTGATATTTTATTTTGGATCCCTCTTTTGTTTTACCAAGAGAACTCAATTTATAGTAATTTGGATATTTATATTTTATTTTCGATCCGTACTTTTGTTTTACAAAAAGAATTCAATTTTTAATAATTTCGAAATTGATATATTATTTTTCATTCGTAGTTTTGTTTTACAAAAAGAAACTCAATATTTCATAATTTTGAAATTTATATTTTATTCTCGATACGTACTTTTGTTCTATGCAAAAGAACACAATTTTTTGTAATTTCGAAATTGATATTTTATTTTGGATCCCTACTTTTGTTTTACAAAAGAACTCAATTTTTAGTAATTTGGATTTTTATATTTTATTCTCGATATGTACATTGGTTTTATGCAAAAGAACTCAATTTTCTGTAATTTCGAAATTGATATTTTATTTTGGATCCCCTTTTGTTTTACCAAGAGAACTCAATTTATAGTAATTTGATATTTATATTTTATTTTCGATCCGTACTTTTGTTTTACAAAAGAATTCAATTTTTAATAATTTCGAAATTGATATATTATTTTTCATTCGTAGTTTTGTTTTACAAAAAGAAACTCAATATTTCATAATTTTGAAATTTATATTTTATTCTCGATACGTACTTTTGTTCTATGCAAAAGAACACAATTTTTTGTAATTTCGAAATTGATATTTTATTTTGGATCCCTACTTTTGTTTTACAAAAAGAACTCAATTTTTAGTAATTTGGATTTTTATATTTTATTCTCGATATGTACATTGGTTTTATGCAAAAGAACTCAATTTTTTGTAATTTCGAAATTGATCATTTTATTTTGGATCCCTCTTTGTTTTACCAAGAGAACTCAATTTATAGTAATTTGATATTTATATTTTATTTTCGATCCGTACTTTTGTTTTACAAAAAGAATTCAATTTTTAATAATTTCGAAATTGATATATTATTTTTCATTCGTAGTTTTGTTTTACAAAAAAGAAACTCAATATTTCATAATTTTGAAATTTATATTTTATTCTCGATACGTACTTTTGTTCTATGCAAAAGAACACAATTTTTTGTAATTTCGAAATTGATATTTTATTTTGGATCCCTACTTTTGTTTTACAAAAAGAACTCAATTTTTAGTAATTTGGATTTTTATATTTTATTCTCGATATGTACATTGGTTTTATGCAAAAGAACTCAATTTTTTGTAATTTCGAAATTGATATTTTATTTTGGATCCCCTCTTTTGTTTTACCAAGAGAACTCAATTTATAGTAATTTGGATATTTATATTTTATTTTCGATCCGTACTTTTGTTTTACAAAAGAATTCAATTTTTAATAATTTCGAAATTGATATATTATTTTTCATTCGTAGTTTTGTTTTACAAAAAGAAACTCAATATTTCATAATTTTGAAATTTATATTTTATTCTCGATACGCATTTTTGTTCTATGCAAAAGAACACAATTTTTTGTAATTTCGAAATTGATATTTTATTTTGGATCCCTACTTTTGTTTTACAAAAAGAACTCAATTTTTAGTAATTTGGATTTTTATATTTTATTCTCGATATGTACATTGGTTTTATGCAAAAGAACTCAATTTTCTGTAATTTCGAAATTGATCATTTTATTTTGATCCCCTTTTGTTTTACCAAGAGAACTCAATTTATAGTAATTTGATATTTATATTTTATTTTCGATCCGTACTTTTGTTTTACAAAAAGAATTCAATTTTTAATAATTTCGAAATTGATATATTATTTTTCATTCGTAGTTTTGTTTTACAAAAAGAAACTCAATATTTCATAATTTTGAAATTTATATTTTATTCTCGATACGTACTTTTGTTCTATGCAAAAGAACACAATTTTTTGTAATTTCGAAATTGATATTTTATTTTGGATCCCTACTTTTGTTTTACAAAAGAACTCAATTTTTAGTAATTTGGATTTTTATATTTTATTCTCGATATGTACATTGGTTTTATGCAAAAGAACTCAATTTTTTGTAATTTCGAAATTGATATTTTATTTTGGATCCCTCTTTTGTTTTACCAAGAGAACTCAATTTATAGTAATTTGGATATTTATATTTTATTTTCGATCCGTACTTTTGTTTTACAAAAGAATTCAATTTTTAATAATTTCGAAATTGATATATTATTTTTCATTCGTAGTTTTGTTTTACAAAAAGAAACTCAATATTTCATAATTTTGAAATTTATATTTTATTCTCGATACGTACTTTTGTTCTATGCAAAAGAACACAATTTTTTGTAATTTCGAAATTGATATTTTATTTTGGATCCCTACTTTTGTTTTACAAAAGAACTCAATTTTTAGTAATTTGGATTTTTATATTTTATTCTCGATATGTACATTGGTTTTATGCAAAAGAACTCAATTTTTTGTAATTTCGAAATTGATATTTTATTTTGGATCCCCTTTTGTTTTACCAAGAGAACTCAATTTATAGTAATTTGATATTTATATTTTATTTTCGATCCGTACTTTTGTTTTACAAAAGAATTCAATTTTTAATAATTTCGAAATTGATATATTATTTTTCATTCGTAGTTTTGTTTTACAAAAAGAAACTCAATATTTCATAATTTTGAAATTTATATTTTATTCTCGATACGTACTTTTGTTCTATGCAAAAGAACACAATTTTTTGTAATTTCGAAATTGATATTTTATTTTGGATCCCTACTTTTGTTTTACAAAAAGAACTCAATTTTTAGTAATTTGGATTTTTATATTTTATTCTCGATATGTACATTGGTTTTATGCAAAAGAACTCAATTTTTTGTAATTTCGAAATTGATATTTTATTTTGGATCCCTCTTTTGTTTTACCAAGAGAACTCAATTTATAGTAATTTGGATATTTATATTTTATTTTCGATCCGTATTTTTGTTTTACAAAAGAATTCAATTTTTAATAATTTCGAAATTGATATATTATTTTTCATTCGTAGTTTTGTTTTACAAAAAAGAAACTCAATATTTCATAATTTTGAAATTTATATTTTATTCTCGATACGTACTTTTGTTCTATGCAAAAGAACACAATTTTTTGTAATTTCGAAATTGATATTTTATTTTGGATCCCTACTTTTGTTTTACAAAAGAACTCAATTTTTAGTAATTTGGATTTTTATATTTTATTCTCGATATGTACATTGGTTTTATGCAAAAGAACTCAATTTTTTGTAATTTCGAAATTGATATTTTATTTTGGATCCCTCTTTTGTTTTACCAAGAGAACTCAATTTATAGTAATTTGATATTTATATTTTATTTTCGATCCGTACTTTTGTTTTACAAAAAGAATTCAATTTTTAATAATTTCGAAATTGATATATTATTTTTCATTCGTAGTTTTGTTTTACAAAAAAGAAACTCAATATTTCATAATTTTGAAATTTATATTTTATTCTCGATACGTACTTTTGTTCTATGCAAAAGAACACAATTTTTTGTAATTTCGAAATTGATATTTTATTTTGGATCCCTACTTTTGTTTTACAAAAAGAACTCAATTTTTAGTAATTTGGATTTTTATATTTTATTCTCGATATGTACATTGGTTTTATGCAAAAGAACTCAATTTTTTGTAATTTCGAAATTGATATTTTATTTTGATCCCTCTTTGTTTTACCAAGAGAACTCAATTTATAGTAATTTGATATTTATATTTTATTTTCGATCCGTACTTTTGTTTTACAAAAAGAATTCAATTTTTAATAATTTCAAATTGATATATTATTTTTCATTCGTAGTTTTGTTTTACAAAAAGAAACTCAATATTTCATAATTTTGAAATTTATATTTTATTCTCGATACGTACTTTTGTTCTATGCAAAAGAACACAATTTTTTGTAATTTCGAAATTGATATTTTATTTTGGATCCCTACTTTTGTTTTACAAAAAGAACTCAATTTTTAGTAATTTGGATTTTTATATTTTATTCTCGATATGTACATTGGTTTTATGCAAAAGAACTCAATTTTTTGTAATTTCGAAATTGATATTTTATTTTGGATCCCCTTTTGTTTTACCAAGAGAACTCAATTTATAGTAATTTGATATTTATATTTTATTTTCGATCCGTACTTTTGTTTTACAAAAAGAATTCAATTTTTAATAATTTCGAAATTGATATATTATTTTTCATTCGTAGTTTTGTTTTACAAAAAGAAACTCAATATTTCATAATTTTGAAATTTATATTTTATTCTCGATACGTACTTTTGTTCTATGCAAAAGAACACAATTTTTTGTAATTTCGAAATTGATATTTTATTTTGGATCCCTACTTTTGTTTTACAAAAAGAACTCAATTTTTAGTAATTTGGATTTTTATATTTTATTCTCGATATGTACATTGGTTTTATGCAAAAGAACTCAATTTTTTGTAATTTCGAAATTGATATTTTATTTTGGATCCCTCTTTTGTTTTACCAAGAGAACTCAATTTATAGTAATTTGATATTTATATTTTATTTTCGATCCGTACTTTTGTTTTACAAAAAGAATTCAATTTTTAATAATTTCGAAATTGATATATTATTTTTCATTCGTAGTTTTGTTTTACAAAAAGAAACTCAATATTTCATAATTTTGAAATTTATATTTTATTCTCGATACGTACTTTTGTTCTATGCAAAAGAACACAATTTTTTGTAATTTCGAAATTGATATTTTATTTTGGATCCCTACTTTTGTTTTACAAAAGAACTCAATTTTTAGTAATTTGGATTTTTATATTTTATTCTCGATATGTACATTGGTTTTATGCAAAAGAACTCAATTTTTTGTAATTTCGAAATTGATATTTTATTTTGGATCCCTCTTTTGTTTTACCAAGAGAACTCAATTTATAGTAATTTGATATTTATATTTTATTTTCGATCCGTACTTTTGTTTTACAAAAGAATTCAATTTTTAATAATTTCGAAATTGATATATTATTTTTCATTCGTAGTTTTGTTTTACAAAAAGAAACTCAATATTTCATAATTTTGAAATTTATATTTTATTCTCGATACGTACTTTTGTTCTATGCAAAAGAACACAATTTTTTGTAATTTCGAAATTGATATTTTATTTTGGATCCCTACTTTTGTTTTACAAAAAGAACTCAATTTTTAGTAATTTGGATTTTTATATTTTATTCTCGATATGTACATTGGTTTTATGCAAAAGAACTCAATTTTTTGTAATTTCGAAATTGATATTTTATTTTGGATCCCTCTTTTGTTTTACCAAGAGAACTCAATTTATAGTAATTTGATATTTATATTTTATTTTCGATCCGTACTTTTGTTTTACAAAAGAATTCAATTTTTAATAATTTCGAAATTGATATATTATTTTTCATTCGTAGTTTTGTTTTACAAAAAGAAACTCAATATTTCATAATTTTGAAATTTATATTTTATTCTCGATACGTACTTTTGTTCTATGCAAAAGAACACAATTTTTTGTAATTTCGAAATTGATATTTTATTTTGGATCCCTACTTTTGTTTTACAAAAGAACTCAATTTTTAGTAATTTGGATTTTTATATTTTATTCTCGATATGTACATTGGTTTTATGCAAAAGAACTCAATTTTTTGTAATTTCGAAATTGATATTTTATTTTGGATCCCTCTTTGTTTTACCAAGAGAACTCAATTTATAGTAATTTGATATTTATATTTTATTTTCGATCCGTACTTTTGTTTTACAAAAGAATTCAATTTTTAATAATTTCAAATTGATATATTATTTTTCATTCGTAGTTTTGTTTTACAAAAAGAAACTCAATATTTCATAATTTTGAAATTTATATTTTATTCTCGATACGTACTTTTGTTCTATGCAAAAGAACACAATTTTTTGTAATTTCGAAATTGATATTTTATTTTGGATCCCTACTTTTGTTTTACAAAAGAACTCAATTTTTAGTAATTTGGATTTTTATATTTTATTCTCGATATGTACATTGGTTTTATGCAAAAGAACTCAATTTTTTGTAATTTCGAAATTGATATTTTATTTTGGATCCCCTTTTGTTTTACCAAGAGAACTCAATTTATAGTAATTTGGATATTTATATTTTATTTTCGATCCGTACTTTTGTTTTACAAAAGAATTCAATTTTTAATAATTTCGAAATTGATATATTATTTTTCATTCGTAGTTTTGTTTTACAAAAAGAAACTCAATATTTCATAATTTTGAAATTTATATTTTATTCTCGATACGTATTCTTTGTTCTATGCAAAAGAACACAATTTTTTGTAATTTCGAAATTGATATTTTATTTTGGATCCCTACTTTTGTTTTACAAAAAGAACTCAATTTTTAGTAATTTGGATTTTTATATTTTATTCTCGATATGTACATTGGTTTTATGCAAAAGAACTCAATTTTTTGTAATTTCGAAATTGATATTTTATTTTGGATCCCTCTTTTGTTTTACCAAGAGAACTCAATTTATAGTAATTTGATATTTATATTTTATTTTCGATCCGTACTTTTGTTTTACAAAAAGAATTCAATTTTTAATAATTTCGAAATTGATATATTATTTTTCATTCGTAGTTTTGTTTTACAAAAAAGAAACTCAATATTTCATAATTTTGAAATTTATATTTTATTCTCGATACGTACTTTTGTTCTATGCAAAAGAACACAATTTTTTGTAATTTCGAAATTGATATTTTATTTTGGATCCCTACTTTTGTTTTACAAAAAGAACTCAATTTTTAGTAATTTGGATTTTTATATTTTATTCTCGATATGTACATTGGTTTTATGCAAAAGAACTCAATTTTTTGTAATTTCGAAATTGATATTTTATTTTGGATCCCTCTTTGTTTTACCAAGAGAACTCAATTTATAGTAATTTGATATTTATATTTTATTTTCGATCCGTACTTTTGTTTTACAAAAGAATTCAATTTTTAATAATTTCGAAATTGATATATTATTTTTCATTCGTAGTTTTGTTTTACAAAAAGAAACTCAATATTTCATAATTTTGAAATTTATATTTTATTCTCGATACGTATTCTTTGTTCTATGCAAAAGAACACAATTTTTTGTAATTTCGAAATTGATATTTTATTTTGGATCCCTACTTTTGTTTTACAAAAAGAACTCAATTTTTAGTAATTTGGATTTTTATATTTTATTCTCGATATGTACATTGGTTTTATGCAAAAGAACTCAATTTTTTGTAATTTCGAAATTTATATTTTATTTTGGATCCCTCTTTGTTTTACCAAGAGAACTCAATTTATAGTAATTTGGATATTTATATTTTATTTTCGATCCAGTATTTTTGTTTTACAAAAGAATTCAATTTTTAATAATTTCGAAATTGATATATTATTTTTCATTCGTAGTTTTGTTTTACAAAAAGAAACTCAATATTTCATAATTTTGAAATTTATATTTTATTCTCGATACGTACTTTTGTTCTATGCAAAAGAACACAATTTTTTGTAATTTCGAAATTGATATTTTATTTTGGATCCCTACTTTTGTTTTACAAAAAGAACTCAATTTTTAGTAATTTGGATTTTTATATTTTATTCTCGATATGTACATTGGTTTTATGCAAAAGAACTCAATTTTTTGTAATTTCGAAATTGATATTTTATTTTGGATCCCTCTTTGTTTTACCAAGAGAACTCAATTTATAGTAATTTGATATTTATATTTTATTTTCGATCCGTACTTTTGTTTTACAAAAGAATTCAATTTTTAATAATTTCGAAATTGATATATTATTTTTCATTCGTAGTTTTGTTTTACAAAAAAGAAACTCAATATTTCATAATTTTGAAATTTATATTTTATTCTCGATACGTACTTTTGTTCTATGCAAAAGAACACAATTTTTTGTAATTTCGAAATTGATATTTTATTTTGGATCCCTACTTTTGTTTTACAAAAAGAACTCAATTTTTAGTAATTTGGATTTTTATATTTTATTCTCGATATGTACATTGGTTTTATGCAAAAGAACTCAATTTTTTGTAATTTCGAAATTTATATTTTATTTTGGATCCCTCTTTTGTTTTACCAAGAGAACTCAATTTATAGTAATTTGATATTTATATTTTATTTTCGATCCGTACTTTTGTTTTACAAAAGAATTCAATTTTTAATAATTTCGAAATTGATATATTATTTTTCATTCGTAGTTTTGTTTTACAAAAAGAAACTCAATATTTCATAATTTTGAAATTTATATTTTATTCTCGATACGTACTTTTGTTCTATGCAAAAGAACACAATTTTTTGTAATTTCGAAATTGATATTTTATTTTGGATCCCTACTTTTGTTTTACAAAAAGAACTCAATTTTTAGTAATTTGGATTTTTATATTTTATTCTCGATATGTACATTGGTTTTATGCAAAAGAACTCAATTTTTTGTAATTTCGAAATTGATATTTTATTTTGGATCCCTCTTTTGTTTTACCAAGAGAACTCAATTTATAGTAATTTGATATTTATATTTTATTTTCGATCCGTACTTTTGTTTTACAAAAGAATTCAATTTTTAATAATTTCGAAATTGATATATTATTTTTCATTCGTAGTTTTGTTTTACAAAAAGAAACTCAATATTTCATAATTTTGAAATTTATATTTTATTCTCGATACGTACTTTTGTTCTATGCAAAAGAACACAATTTTTTGTAATTTCGAAATTGATATTTTATTTTGGATCCCTACTTTTGTTTTACAAAAGAACTCAATTTTTAGTAATTTGGATTTTTATATTTTATTCTCGATATGTACATTGGTTTTATGCAAAAGAACTCAATTTTTTGTAATTTCGAAATTGATCATTTTATTTTGGATCCCTCTTTTGTTTTACCAAGAGAACTCAATTTATAGTAATTTGATATTTATATTTTATTTTCGATCCAGTACTTTTGTTTTACAAAAGAATTCAATTTTTAATAATTTCGAAATTGATATATTATTTTTCATTCGTAGTTTTGTTTTACAAAAAGAAACTCAATATTTCATAATTTTGAAATTTATATTTTATTCTCGATACGTACTTTTGTTCTATGCAAAAGAACACAATTTTTTGTAATTTCGAAATTGATATTTTATTTTGGATCCCTACTTTTGTTTTACAAAAAGAACTCAATTTTTAGTAATTTGGATTTTTATATTTTATTCTCGATATGTACATTGGTTTTATGCAAAAGAACTCAATTTTTTGTAATTTCGAAATTGATATTTTATTTTGGATCCCTCTTTTGTTTTACCAAGAGAACTCAATTTATAGTAATTTGATATTTATATTTTATTTTCGATCCGTACTTTTGTTTTACAAAAGAATTCAATTTTTAATAATTTCGAAATTGATATATTATTTTTCATTCGTAGTTTTGTTTTACAAAAAGAAACTCAATATTTCATAATTTTGAAATTTATATTTTATTCTCGATACGTACTTTTGTTCTATGCAAAAGAACACAATTTTTTGTAATTTCGAAATTGATATTTTATTTTGGATCCCTACTTTTGTTTTACAAAAAGAACTCAATTTTTAGTAATTTGGATTTTTATATTTTATTCTCGATATGTACATTGGTTTTATGCAAAAGAACTCAATTTTTTGTAATTTCGAAATTGATCATTTTATTTTGGATCCCTCTTTGTTTTACCAAGAGAACTCAATTTATAGTAATTTGGATATTTATATTTTATTTTCGATCCGTACTTTTGTTTTACAAAAAGAATTCAATTTTTAATAATTTCGAAATTGATATATTATTTTTCATTCGTAGTTTTGTTTTACAAAAAGAAACTCAATATTTCATAATTTTGAAATTTATATTTTATTCTCGATACGTACTTTTGTTCTATGCAAAAGAACACAATTTTTTGTAATTTCGAAATTGATATTTTATTTTGGATCCCTACTTTTGTTTTACAAAAAGAACTCAATTTTTAGTAATTTGGATTTTTATATTTTATTCTCGATATGTACATTGGTTTTATGCAAAAGAACTCAACTTTTTGTAATTTCGAAATTGATCATTTTATTTTGGATCCCTCTTTTGTTTTACCAAGAGAACTCAATTTATAGTAATTTGATATTTATATTTTATTTTCGATCCGTATTTTTGTTTTACAAAAGAATTCAATTTTTAATAATTTCGAAATTGATATATTATTTTTCATTCGTAGTTTTGTTTTACAAAAAGAAACTCAATATTTCATAATTTTGAAATTTATATTTTATTCTCGATACGTACTTTTGTTCTATGCAAAAGAACACAATTTTTTGTAATTTCGAAATTGATATTTTATTTTGGATCCCTACTTTTGTTTTACAAAAAGAACTCAATTTTTAGTAATTTGGATTTTTATATTTTATTCTCGATATGTACATTGGTTTTATGCAAAAGAACTCAATTTTTTGTAATTTCGAAATTGATCATTTTATTTTGGATCCCTCTTTTGTTTTACCAAGAGAACTCAATTTATAGTAATTTGGATATTTATATTTTATTTTCGATCCGTATTTCTTTGTTTTACAAAAGAATTCAATTTTTAATAATTTCGAAATTGATATATTATTTTTCATTCGTAGTTTTGTTTTACAAAAAAGAAACTCAATATTTCATAATTTTGAAATTTATATTTTATTCTCGATACGTACTTTTGTTCTATGCAAAAGAACACAATTTTTTGTAATTTCGAAATTGATATTTTATTTTGGATCCCTACTTTTGTTTTACAAAAAGAACTCAATTTTTAGTAATTTGGATTTTTATATTTTATTCTCGATATGTACTTTTGTTCTATGCAAAAGAACTCAACTTTTTGTAATTTCGAAATTGATATTTTATTTTGGATCCCTACTTTTGTTTTACCAAGAGAACTCAATTTATAGTAATTTGGATATTTATATTTTATTTTCGATCCGTACTTTTGTTTTACAAAAGAATTCAATTTTTAATAATTTCGAAATTGATATATTATTTTTCATTCGTAGTTTTGTTTTACAAAAAGAAACTCAATATTTCATAATTTTGAAATTTATATTTTATTCTCGATACGTACTTTTTGTTCTATGCAAAAGAACACAATTTTTTGTAATTTCGAAATTGATATTTTATTTTGGATCCCTACTTTTGTTTTACAAAAAGAACTCAATTTTTAGTAATTTGGATTTTTATATTTTATTCTCGATATGTACATTGGTTTTATGCAAAAGAACTCAACTTTTTGTAATTTCGAAATTGATATTTTATTTTGGATCCCTCTTTGTTTTACCAAGAGAACTCAATTTATAGTAATTTGATATTTATATTTTATTTTCGATCCAGTATTTCTTTGTTTTACAAAAGAATTCAATTTTTAATAATTTCGAAATTGATATATTATTTTTCATTCGTAGTTTTGTTTTACAAAAAGAAACTCAATATTTCATAATTTTGAAATTTATATTTTATTCTCGATACGCACTTTTGTTCTATGCAAAAGAACACAATTTTTTGTAATTTCGAAATTGATATTTTATTTTGGATCCCTACTTTTGTTTTACAAAAAGAACTCAATTTTTAGTAATTTGGATTTTTATATTTTATTCTCGATATGTACATTGGTTTTATGCAAAAGAACTCAATTTTTTGTAATTTCGAAATTGATCATTTTATTTTGGATCCCCTTTTGTTTTACCAAGAGAACTCAATTTATAGTAATTTGATATTTATATTTTATTTTCGATCCGTACTTTTGTTTTACAAAAAGAATTCAATTTTTAATAATTTCGAAATTGATATATTATTTTTCATTCGTAGTTTTGTTTTACAAAAAGAAACTCAATATTTCATAATTTTGAAATTTATATTTTATTCTCGATACGCATCTTTTGTTCTATGCAAAAGAACACAATTTTTTGTAATTTCGAAATTGATATTTTATTTTGGATCCCTACTTTTGTTTTACAAAAAGAACTCAATTTTTAGTAATTTGGATTTTTATATTTTATTCTCGATATGTACATTGGTTTTATGCAAAAGAACTCAATTTTTTGTAATTTCGAAATTGATATTTTATTTTGGATCCCCTTTTGTTTTACCAAGAGAACTCAATTTATAGTAATTTGGATATTTATATTTTATTTTCGATCCGTACTTTTGTTTTACAAAAGAATTCAATTTTTAATAATTTCGAAATTGATATATTATTTTTCATTCGTAGTTTTGTTTTACAAAAAGAAACTCAATATTTCATAATTTTGAAATTTATATTTTATTCTCGATACGCACTTCTTGTTCTATGCAAAAGAACACAATTTTTTGTAATTTCGAAATTGATATTTTATTTTGGATCCCTACTTTTGTTTTACAAAAAGAACTCAATTTTTAGTAATTTGGATTTTTATATTTTATTCTCGATATGTACATTGGTTTTATGCAAAAGAACTCAATTTTTTGTAATTTCGAAATTGATATTTTATTTTGGATCCCCTCTTTTGTTTTACCAAGAGAACTCAATTTATAGTAATTTGGATATTTATATTTTATTTTCGATCCGTACTTTTGTTTTACAAAAGAATTCAATTTTTAATAATTTCGAAATTGATATATTATTTTTCATTCGTAGTTTTGTTTTACAAAAAGAAACTCAATATTTCATAATTTTGAAATTTATATTTTATTCTCGATACGTACTTTTGTTCTATGCAAAAGAACACAATTTTTTGTAATTTCGAAATTGATATTTTATTTTGGATCCCTACTTTTGTTTTACAAAAGAACTCAATTTTTAGTAATTTGGATTTTTATATTTTATTCTCGATATGTACATTGGTTTTATGCAAAAGAACTCAATTTTTTGTAATTTCGAAATTGATATTTTATTTTGGATCCCTCTTTGTTTTACCAAGAGAACTCAATTTATAGTAATTTGGATATTTATATTTTATTTTCGATCCGTACTTTTGTTTTACAAAAGAATTCAATTTTTAATAATTTCGAAATTGATATATTATTTTTCATTCGTAGTTTTGTTTTACAAAAAGAAACTCAATATTTCATAATTTTGAAATTTATATTTTATTCTCGATACGTATTCTTTGTTCTATGCAAAAGAACACAATTTTTTGTAATTTCGAAATTGATATTTTATTTTGGATCCCTACTTTTGTTTTACAAAAGAACTCAATTTTTAGTAATTTGGATTTTTATATTTTATTCTCGATATGTACATTGGTTTTATGCAAAAGAACTCAATTTTTTGTAATTTCGAAATTGATATTTTATTTTGGATCCCTCTTTTGTTTTACCAAGAGAACTCAATTTATAGTAATTTGATATTTATATTTTATTTTCGATCCGTACTTTTGTTTTACAAAAAGAATTCAATTTTTAATAATTTCAAATTGATATATTATTTTTCATTCGTAGTTTTGTTTTACAAAAAAGAAACTCAATATTTCATAATTTTGAAATTTATATTTTATTCTCGATACGTACTTTTGTTCTATGCAAAAGAACACAATTTTTTGTAATTTCGAAATTGATATTTTATTTTGGATCCCTACTTTTGTTTTACAAAAAGAACTCAATTTTTAGTAATTTGGATTTTTATATTTTATTCTCGATATGTACATTGGTTTTATGCAAAAGAACTCAATTTTTTGTAATTTCGAAATTTATATTTTATTTTGATCCCTCTTTTGTTTTACCAAGAGAACTCAATTTATAGTAATTTGATATTTATATTTTATTTTCGATCCGTACTTTTGTTTTACAAAAAGAATTCAATTTTTAATAATTTCGAAATTGATATATTATTTTTCATTCGTAGTTTTGTTTTACAAAAAGAAACTCAATATTTCATAATTTTGAAATTTATATTTTATTCTCGATACGCATTTCTTTGTTCTATGCAAAAGAACACAATTTTTTGTAATTTCGAAATTGATATTTTATTTTGGATCCCTACTTTTGTTTTACAAAAAGAACTCAATTTTTAGTAATTTGGATTTTTATATTTTATTCTCGATATGTACATTGGTTTTATGCAAAAGAACTCAATTTTCTGTAATTTCGAAATTGATCATTTTATTTTGATCCCCTTTTGTTTTACCAAGAGAACTCAATTTATAGTAATTTGATATTTATATTTTATTTTCGATCCGTACTTTTGTTTTACAAAAAGAATTCAATTTTTAATAATTTCGAAATTGATATATTATTTTTCATTCGTAGTTTTGTTTTACAAAAAGAAACTCAATATTTCATAATTTTGAAATTTATATTTTATTCTCGATACGTACTTTTGTTCTATGCAAAAGAACACAATTTTTTGTAATTTCGAAATTGATATTTTATTTTGGATCCCTACTTTTGTTTTACAAAAAGAACTCAATTTTTAGTAATTTGGATTTTTATATTTTATTCTCGATATGTACATTGGTTTTATGCAAAAGAACTCAATTTTTTGTAATTTCGAAATTGATATTTTATTTTGATCCCCTCTTTTGTTTTACCAAGAGAACTCAATTTATAGTAATTTGGATATTTATATTTTATTTTCGATCCGTACTTTTGTTTTACAAAAAGAATTCAATTTTTAATAATTTCGAAATTGATATATTATTTTTCATTCGTAGTTTTGTTTTACAAAAAAGAAACTCAATATTTCATAATTTTGAAATTTATATTTTATTCTCGATAACGCATTTCTTGTTCTATGCAAAAGAACACAATTTTTTGTAATTTCGAAATTGATATTTTATTTTGGATCCCTACTTTTGTTTTACAAAAGAACTCAATTTTTAGTAATTTGATTTTTATATTTTATTCTCGATATGTACATTGGTTTTATGCAAAAGAACTCAATTTTCTGTAATTTCGAAATTGATATTTTATTTTGGATCCCCTTTTGTTTTACCAAGAGAACTCAATTTATAGTAATTTGATATTTATATTTTATTTTCGATCCGCATTTTTGTTTTACAAAAAGAATTCAATTTTTAATAATTTCAAATTGATATATTATTTTTCATTCGTAGTTTTGTTTTACAAAAAGAAACTCAATATTTCATAATTTTGAAATTTATATTTTATTCTCGATACGTACTTTTGTTCTATGCAAAAGAACACAATTCTTTGTAATTTCGAAATTGATATTTTATTTTGGATCCCTACTTTTGTTTTACAAAAAGAACTCAATTTTTAGTAATTTGGATTTTTATATTTTATTCTCGATATGTACATTGGTTTTATGCAAAAGAACTCAATTTTTTGTAATTTCGAAATTGATATTTTATTTTGGATCCCTCTTTGTTTTACCAAGAGAACTCAATTTATAGTAATTTGGATATTTATATTTTATTTTCGATCCGTACTTTTGTTTTACAAAAGAATTCAATTTTTAATAATTTCGAAATTGATATATTATTTTTCATTCGTAGTTTTGTTTTACAAAAAGAAACTCAATATTTCATAATTTTGAAATTTATATTTTATTCTCGATACGTGCTTTTTGTTCTATGCAAAAGAACACAATTTTTTGTAATTTCGAAATTGATATTTTATTTTGATCCCTACTTTTGTTTTACAAAAAGAACTCAATTTTTAGTAATTTGGATTTTTATATTTTATTCTCGATATGTACATTGGTTTTATGCAAAAGAACTCAATTTTTTGTAATTTCGAAATTTATATTTTATTTTGGATCCCCTTTTGTTTTACCAAGAGAACTCAATTTATAGTAATTTGGATATTTATATTTTATTTTCGATCCGTACTTTTGTTTTACAAAAGAATTCAATTTTTAATAATTTCGAAATTGATATATTATTTTTCATTCGTAGTTTTGTTTTACAAAAAAGAAACTCAATATTTCATAATTTTGAAATTTATATTTTATTCTCGATACGTACTTTTTGTTCTATGCAAAAGAACACAATTTTTTGTAATTTCGAAATTGATATTTTATTTTGGATCCCTACTTTTGTTTTACAAAAAGAACTCAATTTTTAGTAATTTGGATTTTTATATTTTATTCTCGATATGTACATTGGTTTTATGCAAAAGAACTCAATTTTTTGTAATTTCGAAATTTATATTTTATTTTGATCCCTACTTTTGTTTTACCAAGAGAACTCAATTTATAGTAATTTGGATATTTATATTTTATTTTCGATCCGTACTTTTGTTTTACAAAAGAATTCACTTTTTAATAATTT